>LPNX010447797.1:619175-647696 GCA_001517045.1 Pseudotsuga menziesii
CGGTAGACGGACCGTAAACCGGATGGATTCCCTATACCAAACAGTCAGTGGGCTAGTTGGGAACGCTGATTGGGGAGAATCCCTTACTGTTGCCGCCTGCAAATTCCCAGGCCTCAACACCCCTATAATGCATTTTTTTTGTCCCAGTAGGCCATCTACTTGGGTTCATCGTATCTCACAAAGGGATAACGGTAGAGCCTCTCAAGGTTTAGGCTAGTCTTGATCTTCCTTTACCAAAAACTCAGCACCCATCCCATCCAAGATCCCATCCCTCCACCTCGCAGTAGAACTCCTCCCTGATACTTCGCCTTTAGAAGAATGACTCCTCCAACTCGAGAAAACCATAGAAGACTGTTGAGCTTCCCTCCAAGCCATCGAAGCAGCAAAAACATGGTCAAAGTACCACTATGACTCCCATGTCCACCCTCGCACCTTCAGCAAATGTGATATGGTTTCAGTCTTCGACCAACCCAATGACAAGTTGGGAAAAGGAAAGTTTGATTCAATGTGGTATGGCCCATACATCATCCATCATTGCCTCGGAAAAGGGGCATACACACTTCCACTCTGATGGACAACTCTTGGAGAATCCCCACAACGGGCTCTACCTCAAGAGTTTTTACGCTTCACATCACCAATGAGTCTCTTGATTTTCCTTTTTTGTTTTTCAATGTTTTACCAACAAAAAAGGGGTGGCACCATTAGCTGCTAATCAAAAGTCACCTAGAACCTATTCGAGACACCTCTCACACCTATGGGCTCAAGTTTCTCCCTCTATCTTTTTATGAGACCATCGTCTCATGTTTAACAAGTAATTTTTGGGATGCCAATTTAAGAGACACCTTTCTACCTCAATTTAATAGCCACAACATTGTGATGCAAGTGTCTTCAAACATGTACTTGCATCACGCTTTCCTACCACCACTCATGTGGTTTTTCAGGCCATCGCTCGTAAGGCGTATCATTTTATTTTAGCATATAGCTGTCTAATCCGTCCATCGCACCTTTTGCGGGTCCCCAAGCCACTTCCCAAAGGACAGATCATTTATTTTGCATGAATTTGGCATATAACTGCCTCTGGACTTGCACTCACACCACATGTAGTCAAGTTCATCCACCACAACTCACACACAGCTCTCCTGATCTCTGTCCAAGATCCACCTCGATTTGTGTGCCTTTGTCACATCGACTTAGGTGCCTCTACCATGATCCATCCCATGCATGTATTGGTATGTCTAAGAGCCACTTGTTCCATCCATACTACATGGATGACCTTTGGACCACTTTCCACTGTCCTGACATGGGACACCACCTGTGCCACCGCAATCAGTTGACCATACTAGATTTTCTTTTAAGCTCCTTTCTGACTCCTAAAAGAATGAAAAGATTTTCGAGCGCATCTACTTCCTTTCCTATTCGTTAAAGTATAGGAAAGGGCATCTACATCGTCTCGTTTATCTCCTTTTGCAAACTATGTAGACCATCAAATGGAAAGGACCACCTTGGCACATTCAAGACAAGACCATCCCCCTCTACATCCTTTTATGCTTTCTCGGGAAGAGGGACCGAACCTTACGAAAAAGCTCACCATGGGTTGTCGTTAAAGCTATTTTCCATCCTTCTCATAAATAAAATATTTTCGATCAAACTTGGTTTCGTTCATGCTTGTAAAAGTATCTGACTGAATGTCCAGTCAGTATAGGTTTAACCTTTTCTATCTTGATTGGACTACCAATGGTAAAGAAGTCTCTCATCCCCTATAGGATGGATGAGCTCTCCTATGTATACTTTTATCCTTTTTCAGGCACTGAAGACTACCAATGAAAAAGATCCCCCACTGGAGTCTTTTTCATGCTTTCAGACTCTCTAAAATTGAAAGCACCATCGATCATTTACTTTCTCGGGCTCGCCAAAAATCCACAAGATCGTACCACAATGGTTTCTTTAGACACCACCCCACAAATAACAGTTTGGTAGCATTCCCACTTTGGGTTGCCTTTGTTTAGAGTACTTTGCAATGTGTCTTCCTTGGATCCCATTAATATAAAAAGTGTCCACCTCCTCCAAGTATTTCCCATCTGCAGTGACATTCCCGGTATTACAACTATGATCCCTTTCCCCTAAGTCATCTTCATTTGCTGCCTTTTCCGCCCTGTCATCATACTCTGAACAAAGGAAGTTTGAGTCTACTACACTCCCTCTACCCCTATTCAACTCCTTCCCTTTCCCCCCCCAATTTAGTTGGTCAGTCCTCAAATTGTTTCACACCTTTCGGTTATCTCCCTCGCACTTCTGGTCAAGGAAAAACCATTGCCTTGACCAAGGGAAAGTCTCCCTCTGTCAACGACAACACATGTATTCCATAGGATAGACCCAGATATCCCTGTATCTTGGTTTCATTAGCTTCATTGATGAGTTCCTTGGACCACTTGAGAGGAGTCCTTAGTGCCTCTCGGGATGGTTGTTTCTCAGGTGCTCAACTCCAGCTACATCATCGCACCATTGAGATTTGTACAGGGTATTGGCCCGTGCAGTATTTGGTCGAAGATCTCAGATGTCACCTAACTCTAGTACATTGATGAGTCTATTTGAGGGACCCTAACAGGTTCATGTCCCTTGTGATTTCTGGGTTGCGTTGGAGACAGTGTTCAGAAGCCCCAGCAATGCTTCTATATATATCTATGATTGATGCAGTATATTGGTACCTCAGAGACTCTGACTCTCAGTCAGGGGGTCCCTACAACTATGTCAGTCATGAATATATAGCATTCCATGAGAATGCCATGAGTCCAATGTAACAATCCTTCAGGTCAGTATTGTATTCAGCCTCTCATTGAGTCAACCACTATTATAACAACAATTGTACATGATTGGCTCTTCTATTATAGAGATTAGATCACATTATTATTTTGGAATCATTACAAGCATGGGGATGCCCACCTCATCCATATACATGTCACACATTATTTGTATCTCACCCATTTATGGGAACCATAATAATACAAAAACAAAAATCCACCATGCCCCAGCCCAGGAAGCACCACCTCTCCCCAAGAAAATCCTATGATGTCTGTCGGCCATACGATGAGCTCCTGACCTCACACATCAAGAGGCAATTAGTTAACCAAAAAAATCCCACAATGAGCTCTACATGACCTACACCACCTAAATACATCTACGTACGACCCTCGTATGACCCCATTTGACCCCCACACCCTAAAGAAGGCTTAAAAATATGAAAAAGGGCTTAAAAACCCCTAAAAAGAGCCAAAATAGCTCTCATAGGGTCTAAAGCCTAAAAAAGGGGGCTAAAACCCCTCCAAGGAGATTAAAACCCCCAAAAGAGCTAAATATTCAGTGAAAGGGGCTAAAATCCCAAAAAAGAGGCTAAAGCCCAACCAGGGGCTTAAAATCCTAAAAATATTGAGAAAAAGGTATAAATCGAGGGGTGGGGGTCACTCTCAAATGACTCCTTCACTCCCTATCATTATGCTACCTATGTGAGTTCCTTGAGACCATTTGGATCTCAATCCATTCACCCTCCCTCTCCTCCATTCCTCTATTGATCCATAGCTCCCCATTCCTAAGAGAGGTGCTCTCCCAAGCTAGGGCATGGTGGCCCATTCCAACGAGAAGGTATACTTGTTTTGTTTTATGTCTTTGCTTTGGTAGATTGTAGGTTTTCTAACAGTATTTGTTTGCAAGTTTATTGCTTAACATGTGCTTCCAGGTTTTCATTGATTATTTGCAGGCATTTTGGTTTTCTAATAGTTGTATGCAGGGTATCGGAGCTTAACCCTAACCTTATGTGCAGAGGGGTTTCATTTCTTCTCATTTATGTTTCAGTCTATTTTCTTTCTATTCTTTCATTCTCATAGGAACCCTACCCTTACGTCCTATAAACTGAAGGAATTCGTTCCTTCTCTGTAGCTAGGGTGAAAGCCCTACTACATCCCTGACATTTATTCATACATCCAAGAAAAAATGTCTATAAATTCCTTAAAAAAGTTCATATAAGACCTAAGTTCTAAAGAAGAAAATTTTTGTCCCACATGAATATTCTTTACAACTCCAGGTTTCACTAATATACCGACCATAATGGTATAGTAATATTGTTCAGATTACTCTCAGACTCAACATTTTGTATGAGCACCAGTGACTGAGGTGTAGTTACAATATCAGATGAAACCATTGTTTCAAAATGATCTTCTACCATATGGTAACCAAAAAGGAAATAGGATTGGCGATTATGGTATTTCCATGGAATCTCTTCTAAATACATGAATTCAATGATGGATTCATCTGACAAAAGAGTTTGCAAAAGATAATCTAGAGATGGGGGGGATTTAACCATTATGGCAGGTGATAAGGGTCAAATTCCACCAACAAATGATCATTAATGGTGCGGTCATTGGTGGAATAGATAGCCTGGTAATTCTCTTTGAAATGACTAAAGGATGTCAAATCAACAATTGATTTTCCTTTCTCTGAAGTGTCATGAATCTTAGACGAGATCATGTTCATAGACACGGTTTGGATAAAAGGAGGATTAGTTAATCAAAATACTCCCATAACTGAGGAATATTTAAGAATACCTACCCCTATGTTTTGGTACTCTAGAGTTGTATAAGACAAGAGAGGGACGTTATTTGTTGAATTAGAGCTTGTGGCTAGGGAACAAAACTCAAGTTGATCAACTGTAACAATATTTCCTTGAAATGGGAATTGAACTAATCAAAAAATAGATGAGCCAAATGCCTACATTATGTAAAACCAATTCCTACCCAAGAGGAGATTGTATTCTAAATGAGCATCAACAACCTCGACTTGGATGGATACTGATTCCCCCCCTAGTTAAACTAGAAGGGAGGGAAGTAATCCATGAGGATGAAAACCACGACCATCAAAGGAATTCAAATTTGTAGATGAACCATTTATTTAGGGAGAGCCTATAGCCCTCCAGCAAGACAGAGACATGACTGAAGTTGAGGCACCCTCATCCAAATAGTTTGATGGAATTTATTCCCAATGACTTTCATTAACATCTGGAAAGCTAACTGATGGTGAGATTACAACCCAACTTCTGAGAGAAGGACTCCTTTGTAAACCAAGGATACTGATTTTTGCTGCTCCAATAGTTATTAGGAATACCACCAGCATAATGTTTCTCTTCTAAGAATTATTAATTAGCCCCATCCCATTCCCTCTATTTACACATGGGGAAATAGAGAGGTTTCAAAGGTTAGGATGGTTGAGACAGTTGAGATAGTTATGGATTAAGGCTCAATTAATCTCTACTAATCATGATTTATTATTTTTCACATTGGATTAAGGTACATGTGAGTATGTATATAGGAAAGGTGCATGTGACATGCTCCCTCCTCAAAGGAAACTCTCGTGTTCAATGTACACGTGGGTTGCAATGTAAATAGTCATGTATGACACACGGATTTCAATGCAAATAATCACGTGTGGAACCCTAATCTCCAAATAAAAATATATGAATCTGGTCAGGAGATTATGTATCAATGGTCATGCACATCTATAGTGTTTGGGAAACTTCAATCATGATCTCCTTTTGTGTCCTAACATATTGGATGTTAGTACTTAGATAGAGAAGTTCCATTTTGGTTGATAATAGCCTCGAATACACTCAAATTGTATGGAACATTTGAGTGTCATCATTGATGCAAACCCTTCCAGCTATGGAAGAAGCTATGATCAAAGAGTATCAGTTGATCATGGGGAATTATGTCTAGGATATGGTTCTAAGAATTGAAGGGAATCCCATAGTGTCTTCCATATGGATATACAAGAACAAGTATACAAATCAAGGTTCATGGTTTATCTCACAAAGAGTAGACAATGGCATGACATACTCTATTGACCATACACACTTCTCTAGTGAAGTAGAAGTATATATCGAGCAAAGAACCACATGTGCAGAATAGGATTTGTATGAGATCAGAAGCAACCCATATATAAGCACATCTAGGAGCTTGAAGATCTCATAGAGTGATGAATATGTTAACCTTTGCTACAAGGCTAAAGATGGAAACCTATAGAAGACAACAAGCTCACATATGTGTGCAAGAGGAACTTTTCGACAAGTTCAAAATAAAGGATCTTGGTATCTAGTAAAAGATGATTATGCTACCTGTCAATCCAGTATAGAATACAGAGGGAGGATGATACTCCACTTCATGGGGAGTGACTACAGAAGATCTTCAAGTTTGACATGGTACGAGAGGATAGATGACTTCCTTATGGAAAAATGATTTATCAAGAGTAAAGTGGGTTCTAACCTTCAAGGTTGAATTAGGAATACTGGGATATGTCGATGAATTGACAAGATGAACTCATGGTAGAAGAAATGATGGAAGAATACCAATCATTAATGAAGGATGATGTTTGGATATAGTACCCAAACCAAAAACCAAGAGTGTGGTATCTTCCAAGTGGATCTGAAAGATAAAACATGCTCATGATGGAAGTCTTGAAAAATACAAGATTTGTGGCTAGAGGAGTCTCTCAAGAGAGAGGGAATTGATTATGAAGAGGCATTTTCTCCAGTAGCAAGGTACACTTCCATCAGAGTCATCATGCCACTTGTTTCCATGATGAAGTGGAATATACACTAGATGGATGTAAATACAACCTTTCTAAATGATGTGATTGAGGAAGAGGTATACATAAAATAACCACAAGGATTTGAAGTCGAAGACAGAGTGACTCATGTATAAGGCTCTGAGTGGACTGAAGCAAGATCCTAGAGCTTGGTATGGAAGAATAGATATATTCTTGACAAGATTGTGCCTTACCAAAAGTAAAGCTGATCTTGACCTTTACCTTAAGGTTATGGATAATGAACCTAGAATACTATTGTTGTATGTGGATGATCTATTTCTGACATGAAATGGGAAACATACCACAGAGAGAGATAAGAAGCTATTTGAACAATTCGAGATGAAACATCTTGGATTAATGCATTATTTCCTTGGGATGGAAGTGTGATAGAGCCCAAAAGGAATATTTATGAACCAGGGAAAGTATGCAGTAGAAATATTGAAAATATTTGATATGTTGGATTGTAAATCCATGGCCACACCCATGGATACCAACATGAAGTTGTTATCTGATGAGTCATCAGAGTTAGTGGATGTGACTTAGTAAAGACATGTTATTGAGTCATTGATGTAACTGATGAATATAAGGCCAAATATATGCTTTGTTGTGAACACCTTGAGTCAGTATCTACCTAAAACTAGACGGGTTCACCTGATAGCTGCAAAGCATGTGATGAAGTACCTAAAAGGTACGATAGAATTGGGACTATACTATGGTAGAGATCATGACTACAGATTGTATGGATATATAGATTATGATTGGGTAGGAAGTACTACAGACAAGAAGAGAACCTCAGGTGGATGTATTGTCTGGGATATGCCATGATCTCATGGTTTAGTAAGAAACAGTCCAGTGTTGCTCTAAACAAAAATGAAGCATAGTACATAGCAGCTTGTTCTGCTATTTGTGAAGCAATATGGCTTCAGAAACTAATGTCAAGACTATTTGACATGGAGTTGGATACCACAGTGATTATTTTTGACAACCAGAGTTGCATAAAGATGAAAAAGAATCTTGTGGGATATGGTATTGAAGGGAGATATAACTCCAATATGTGAGTACCAATGAGCAGGTTACTAATATGTTGATCAAGATTCCATGACAATCTTGGTGTAGTTAAAAAATACTTTTCTCACAAGGAAGACTAATGATGTTAATGCTGAAGAATTTCCTCGCAAGGAGGAATAGTGATGTTGATCTTGAAGACTTTCCTCACAATGTGGAAAAATGATGTTTATGTTGAAGACATTCCTCACAAGTAGGAATAGTGATGGTGATACATACTTTCCTCGGAAGGAGAAATGATGAAGATATGGACCCTTCTCGAAAAGGAGAAACGAGTCGAAGATATGGACCCTTCTCAAAAAGGAGAAATAGGTCAAAGATATAGACCCTTCTTGGAAAGGAGAAATAGGTCAAATATATGGACTCTCTTCAGAAAGGAGGAAAAAGTCAAATATATTCACTATCCTAGGAAATGAAAAATAGGTTGAAGATATGAACTCTCCTCGAACAAAGGGGGAGAAGGTGGATAATATGGATCCTCCTGAAAAACAGGGAGTGATAATGAGACTAAGATTGATGATGGGATGACAGTGATGCTCCAGTAAGAAAGAGGCCAATTGTTACTAAATATGATGACAAGGTACGACATTCACTTGTGTGTGATAGTATCCTCTCTTGAGGATGGAAGGTATAATACTTTGCTCATGAGAGTGGTCCTTACTAGCTAAGGATGGACTTGCAGATGTTACTCTCACATGGAGAGTACCAAAATTCATTTTTGGATATTGTCTAATAACACTCGCTCAAGATTGGTCCTAACCTCAATGGAAAGGATGCTATACAATGATTCCTCACAGACGACAGGGCCAAAATTTACATGTAGTCAAGATCTACTTTGCAGAAATTACTCTTGTATGGAAAGTATACCTACATTTATATGTAGATGCCATAGAAAGACACTCACTTAGGAGTGGTCCTAACATTAGTGGTATGGATGCTATATGATGAGTCCTCATGAACATCGTAGTATAACACTCACTTGGGAGTGGTCTTAACCTCAGTGGTAAGGATTTTTTATGATGAGCATCGACATTTTGTATGCAATCAATATCTTTTCTACAAACAATACATTTTCATGGAAGAGTATTTCTACATGTATGTGTAGATACTATAGTATAATACTCACTTAGGAGTGGTCGTAACCTCAGTGGTAAGGATGTTCTACAATGAGGGCTGACATTTTGTATGCGATCGAGATATGCTATGTAGAAAATACTCTTGCATGGCAGAGTATGCCTAAACGTATGTGTAGATATCATAGTATAACACTCACTCAGGAGTGGTCCTAACCTAAATTGTATGGATGGTCTATGATGAGTCCTTACGGATGATAGGGCCTTCATCTAGGTGTGGTCAAGATATAGATTCAGTTGTAGACAATTTAGTTGGTCGATGCTATGGACCAGGATGATGCAGGATTGCATCATCCTTGGACCTATGCTCTAATGTGATAAGGACTGATCATCTCGCAAAGAGATCATGTTTACTGTAGGTAGCGTGGTGGAAAAGGATCAAGTATATCAAAGTGTTGTTGGAAAGGATCGAAAGAATTGAAGTGTTGTTGTAAAAGATTGAAAGGATCGAAGTGTTGCTGCAAAGGATCGAGAACATCGAAGTGCTGCTGCAAAGGATCGAGAAGATTGAATTACTGCTACAAAGGATCTAGAAGATCAAAGTGTTGCTACAAAGGATCGAGAAGATTGAAGTCTTGCTACAAAGGATCGAGAATATCGAAGTGTTGTTGCAAAGGATCGAGAAGATCAAAGTGTTGTTGCAAAGGATAAAGAAGATAAAAGTGCTACTACAAAGGATCTAGAAGATTGAAGTGTCATTGCAAATGATCAAGTGATCGAGTGCTATAGAAGATAAATACTCACTGTTGTAGAAGATGATGTTCCAATACTTAAGACGTTAAAGAGTGATTGTCCCAGTTACTGATGATTGTTGAAAACTTCCTATGATGTATAGATGTATCACCTTAATGATGTTGAAATTCTCTCTCTCTCTTGTTACTCCTATAGTCTATGATGATGTTATCAGTAGAATAGACTTCTCATTAAGTGGGAGTGTAAAAATATTGTAACTTCAAAGGATATTCTAAATGTATTTTACTGATGTAACCCAAGAGATATGTTATTATTCCTCCGTTGGGGTGTTACTAGTGTAATTGGTCATCATAGAGTCATGAGTTGAGTCCTCCATTGTAAGTAGGGTCAATAGTACCTGAATGAATATAATATAATATTGTATTGAGTCTTCCTAAGCGAAGTCGTCCCATTCAGTTAAGTGGGGATGACTTGTTAGGTTAAAAGTCAAGCGACAAAAAGAGTATAAATATAGGAGCTGTATTCCTAATTTTAACACACAATCACTTGTGTATAGTTCATAGGAGCGATATATATATATATATATCTGCTAGAAGTAGGCGCACCTCTCTAGGGTCTTGTCTTGTCATTTTGATACATATCATACAAAGGAATATTTTCTAGGTTTCTTCCCCGTGAGGGTTTCCCAAGATAAATCTTTGTGTTCTTTTGTGCGGATGTGCTTCTCTATCTTTCAGTGATCCTTTTGCTTATGGTTATTTCATTATGATGCTAAATGTTATAATTTCTGGTATAACCATTACAAACTTAACAAATCTGTTACTTTCAGGAAATGGGAAACAGACCACAGAGAGAAAGAAGAAGCTAGATGAAAATTTTGAGAAGATAGATATTGGATTAATCCATTATTTCCTCATGAAGGAAGTGTGGCAGAGACCAAAATGAATATTTTTGAACCAGGGAAAGTATGCAGTAGAAATATTGAAAAGATATGATATGTTGGATTGTAAAGCCATGGCCACACCCATGGACACCAACTTGATGTTTTTATCTAATGAGTCATCAAAGTTAGTGGACATGAATCAGTACACACATATCATTTGATCATTGATGTATCTGATAAATACAAGGACATATATATTCTTTGTTGTGAACACCTTAAGTCGGTATCTAGTTAAACTTAGACGATTCTACTTGATACCTGCAAATCATGTGATGAGGTACCTAAAAGGTACAATAGACTTTGGAAATTACTATGGTAGATATCATGACTATAGATTATATGGATATAGAGATTCATATTGGGTAGGAAGTGCCGCAGATAGGAATATCACCTCAAGTGGATGTTATTGTCTGAGATCCACCATGATCTCATGGTTCAGTAAGAAACAATCTAGTGTTTCTCGCAGCACAACTGAAGCAGAGTAAATAGCAAGTAGCTACGCTAGTTGTGAAGTGATATGGTTCTGAAAACTGATGTTAGGACTATTTGACATGGATTTGTATACCATAGTGATTCTTTGTGACAACCAAAGTTGCATAAAGATGACATTGAATCCTGTGTTCCATGATAAATCAAAGCACATAGAAATATGATATTTTTATAAAAGGGAGCTATAAATATCCAGTATGTGAGTACCTATGAGCAAGTTACTGATGTGTTTACCAAGCCTCTATATCAAGTAAATTTTGAATATTTTCATGGCAAGCTTGGTGTAGTCAGAAAAGACTTTCCTTGCAAGGAGGAATAATGATGATACTAAAAATGTTTGCTGCAAGAAGGAATGATGAAGATATGGACCCTCTTTGGAAAGGAGGAACAAGTAAAAGATATGGAATCTCCTTGAAAATGAATAACAGGTTGAAGATATGAACCCTCCTTGGAGAAAGGGGGAGCAGGTTGATGATATGGATCCTACCAGAAAATGAGAAGTGATGATAAGATTGTCATTGATGACGATGAAGCTCTAGTATGAAAGAATCCAATTACACCTGAAGATGCTGAAAAGGTATGACATTCACTTGTGGATGATAGTATCCTCTATTCAGGATGGTATTGCAGGTATAACACTCTATTCCTGAGTGTTGTCTTTACTAGCTAAGGATGGACTTGCAAACATTACTCCTGCATGGAGAGTACCCCCATTCATTTATGGATACCATAGTATAACATTTGCTTGCAAATTGTTCTATATTTCATGCTAAGTATGTCCTACGATGAATCCTTATAGATGATAGGGCCGACACTTAGGTGCGGTCGATATCTTCAATGAACACATTACTCTTGCATGGAGAGTTTACCTACATTTATATGTAGATTCCATAGAATAAAACTTACTTGGGAGTGGTCCTTGCTTTAGTTCTAAGGATGCTCTATGATGATTCCTCAAGTACATCATAGTATAACAATCACATGGAGTGGTCCAACCTCTAACAGGATGAGGATTTCCTATGATGAGGTCCTACATCTAGGTTTGATTTAGATCTGTAGCTGAAGAAAATACTCTTGTATGGAAAGTATGCCTACATGTATATGTAGATTTCATAGTATAACACTCGCTTAGGAGTGGTCCTATATTTGAAACTAAGGATGATCTATGATGAGTCCTTAGAGATGATAGGGACTACATTTAGGTGCAGTCAAGATCTACATTCAGTTGTAGACGATCTAGTTGGTTGTTACTATGGACGTTCCTCGGTAGGGGGGATTAGGTTGATTGATGATTGCATCATACTTGGACCTATGTCCTAAAGTGATAGGGATTGATAATCCCATAAAGAGATCAGGTGTACTGCATGTATCATGGAAGTGAAGGTTCAAGAATATCAAAGTGCTGCTACAAAGGATCAAGAAGATCGAAGTGCTACTACAAAGGATCGAGAAGATCAAAGTGTTGCTACAAAAAATTACGAAGATCAAAGTGTTGCTGCAAGGATTGAGAAGATTGAAGTGTTGCTTTAAAGGATCGAGAATATCAAAGTGTTGCTACAAAGGATCAAGAAGATCGAAGTGTTACTGCAAAGGATCAAATATCGAAGTGTTGCTACGAAGGATTGAAATGTTGCTGCAAAAGGATCAAGCGATCGTGTGTTGTAGAAGATGAAGACATTGAAGAGTAAGTGTTCCAGTTACTGATGAATGTTAAAAAACTTCCTATGATGTATATATGTATTACCTTGATACTACTAAATATACTATCTCTCGTTACTGCTATTGTTGATGATGATGTTGTCAGTAGAATGCCCTTCTTGTTAAGGGGGGGTGTTGAAATCTTGTAATTGCAAAGGATATTCTAAATGTATTTTACTGATATACACTAAGGGATATGTTATTATTCCTCCTTCAGTATGTTACCATTGCAATTGGTCATCATAGAGTCATGAGATAAATCCTCCATTATAAATCAGGTAATTAGTACCCCAATGAGTAATATAAAAAAAAAAAATTGAGTCTTCCTAGGTGAAGTTGGCCTAGACAATTTAGTGGAGCTGACTTGTTTGGGTAAAATTAAAGTTGAGATAAAGTGTATAAATAGAGGAGTTGGGTTCCTTATTATAACATAAGTCTCACTCACTTGAGGAGTTCATAGGAGAGAGAGAGAGAGAGAGAACAACGATGAGGAGAATACCTATTTTGGGGTTTTATATTATACATAATATACACAGGAATTTTTGTGGGGTTTTCTTCCCCTTGAGGGTTTCCCAAGATAAATATTGTGTATATCTTGTGATTGTCTTTCTTTCAATGATTCTGCATATGCTACTATTTTGAATTTGGAATAAACACTAATGATATATAGTCTAGCATATGAAATCTTAATAGATATTCCACAAGGTCCAATAGTAAAACACAACAACGAGTATTGGGACCATACCCTTGCATGAATACTTAAATACCTGGATGACATGTGTGTAGTAGCTCCCCTAGTGTTGTTATCAGTGTATTGCTTCAACAAGATGACCAAAAGTATTTTCTTAGTTGGTATCAGTTCCTAGAATGCTCTCCCTATATACACAAAGAACATGGGAGCTCAAGTCCATGTTAGTGTCATTTGATGCACAACTATTTGAAAGGGGTATTTCGATATACTAACGAGTACGTCAAGAAATTTTTTATATACCTTGAGGGGATGTGAAAATTCATTCGATATACTGATTGGTAAGTAGAAGAACCACACGATCCACGGGATGCAGTGTAAGCAAATAACGACAACTCCTATGTTTATAGACGTCAAAGCATGTCTTGTAACCTATTACTCAAATTACTAAGAATTTTAACCTAAGCTATCGTTCAATTTTATCTTGATGATTAGTGAATGTTTGTGGAATATGAGGTAATTACAAGATTAAATTATCTAAATTCCCATGCAATTTTATTTTTGATGAAATATATATAGAGTAAGGGAGAGGTTTTTCCTTTGAAATCACAAAATGAAAAGCATGTGAGCCAAAAAAATCGTTCCTCAAACATCGAATACTTTCAGACAACCAAGAGCTCTAAATCTATTGTTTAAAATCTCTCTAATGTAAAAAGGAAAAGGATTTGTAATGCACAAATGTCTATTTTCTTAATCAATATTAAAAAGAAAACACTTATAATGATTTAAACAAACCAAATGCAAGCAATCAAACTTTTCTCTCTTTTTTTTATATAATTTTAAACAACAAAATGTAAAAATCCACACTAGAAAAGTGCAAAAACCATAATATCCTTCCTTTCCACGGATTTGCAAATATCTTCTAAAGGACTAGCCATACAAACCATAAACCCAAAACATAATTTCTACACAAAACTATTCAATTTCAGAGTTTCAACTAAGACAAATTTTCAAGATCTAAAATAGAAAAGTACATTCATGCTGAACACACACAATAAGACCTATCGATTAGAAGAAAAGCAGATTGACCAAACCCAACAGAAAGCAAAAAAATTTGAAAAAAAATTCTAGAGTTGGAGAAATCTTACCTCAACGCACTCTACACGGTAGAACCACGGCGTCATACAGTGGTTGACGCACTCTTCTCCTTTGTCAACAATGACATCGGCACTTTTTGACTCTAGAAAGAAGGCATTGATGAGGATAGATGACAGTGGAAATTAGGCGTTAGAGGAAATCTGGTGCTCTATGAAACACACCTAGGTGCATCAACGAATCTAGAAACAAAGAGAATAAAATAACATTCATGATAATTGAATTAGAATCAATATGGAATTATGGTAAGAAAAGAAATGAACTAGAGAAGGAAAATGAAGGTGAATTAAGGTCGATTACTCACCTTAGATCCTTAAATGAGTGAGAGAAAAAAAATTATAAGCTTGTAATAAAAAAGCAACAGCAAAATTCACATATACAATGAGAAATAACCAATATGGTCACTGGTTTTGTTATTGGGAATATTCAATCAATGCAGACAAATATTGTTCCCCTAGTCTAAATGGGGCATATCTAGAACAAAAAGTCACAGCTATGCATCCTTCTCCTAGATAATTGGACTAGTTGAATGTTAATATTTCCTTACCTCATTTTTGAAGGTTTTCCTTTCCTTAGATATCCTTCATGATTAAATGTACCTATAAAGAACATGAAGAACAAGAGAAAATGGTGAAAGAAACTAAACAATTGAAATACCTATGCTAATAGTCAAAGATAAAAGTAATGAAGATTTGATATTGACACAAATTTTTCATTGAAAAGGAGAACATGTTTGTATTAATAACTGTTGGGCTTAGGGCAGACCCAGGTTCTTAAACTTTAATCTTCGCACCAACAACGAGACCCACAGTGTTGGCCCTTTCGGCAACAACCTGCGAACAAGTTGCAGTCTCACCCAAAATAGCTATGGGGTGCCGCAGAATCAAGTTTCTGCAGGCAAAAGAGGGATATTACTGTACGTTTATCCTTAACCAAGAATAATCATACAATACAGAGCTTAGATATTCACTTAAATAGCTTCGCAGTTTAGATAAAAAGACAGCTACTTGCTTAACCCTTAACTGGGAATTCACAGTGAAGTTAATACTTAACAATTTATCTTACTTTATCATTCATCTACATATCAAATGCATAAAACATAATAGGAACAAAATAACAAGAACCACCACAACACAAGATATACGTGGTTCACCCCCAGTGTAGGGGCTACGTCCACATAAATACGTTTATATTCAACACTTTACAAACACATAGTTCTGATCTGCGCACTCAGCTGCAGATCTTCTCAACAACCCAAAACTGCACACTTAGCTGCAAAACCTTTCTTCCAAAACCCTATGCGCACTCAGCTGCAGAGGTCATCCACGCACTCAACTGGGACTTAGCCTTAAACCCAAAACCCTCTACACACTCAACTGCAAAGGTCGTCCACGCACTCAGCTGGGACTTAGCCTTAACCCCAAAATAGACCTTAGCTTCTTCGCATCAAATTATCATCATAGAAAAACCATTGAAAAAGCTCTTTTCTCCTTTACATAAGTTCCTATTTATACAAGTGCACTATTTCAATACCATGGGTTTGAACCATGGGCTTAAAAACCATGGGCTTAAACCATGGGTTATTTACAAAAAGAGGGCTTTGACCCAAACCCAAAACCCCTAAGACTATTTTGGACTGCAACTCCACTTACAATATTTGCACCAAAACCGCGGAGTGGCCAAAATTAAGGACCTTCAAGGTCCGCGCCCCAATAGGCCCCTAAGACTCACCAGTGTCCCGTCCCAGGGCACTCTGCTGCTTTTCTGGTGGAAGAATATTATTTGTGAAGATAGTAAATTGCTTGTTGAGGCTGCGCATGATATATTCACCTGTTTTCTCCTTCTCTACTATCTCCTACAGTGTTGCTGCAGATGCCTCGTTGGCCTTTTCCTGTGCAAACGCGTCATACTCCTTCAAAACTTTAAGCTGGTTGTCTGCAGCAGTGCTCAACTCCAAGGCCTCATTAATAATGCGCTGCACAGAGTTCACCAATAGTGTTTATTTCCTTCTACAGGACTCAATTTATTGCTGGAGCTCATTGCTATGCTTCACCTTAAGCATCTTCTGCATAGGAGGCAATGTCTTAATTTCTACCTTTACTACGTCCAGCTCTGTCTATTGCTGTTTGATGGTTTCTTGCAGTTTTTCTACTTCTAGGTTGTCCTGCAAGTTTTCCCAGGCCTCGAAACTTTCATCCAGCAGCTTTGATGCACTACTCATAAGATCTGAGATCTTCATTGCTGAGGCTTGAATATCTCTGTGACGCTATTCCCTGAACTCCGGTGGACTCTTAGGAATGATGCGAAGTTGAAGCTATGCAATCTGAGCCTCATGTTCTGTTTTCAGCTTCTCTATCTAGATTCGAGACTATTGTGCATAGTCTTTCAACTTGACTATTCTTTGCTCCAGTTCTTCTTCAGCCTGCATGTCGAAGTCATGGAGACTTCGACACGCCTCATCCAATACTCATGCCAGTGCAGCCTGCTTGGTTTCTGATTCCCTCTTTTTCTGTTCAGCTTCTTCCAACTACGCTGCGAGGCTCTCACTCTGCTTTGTGGTATTTTCCAACTGCATGTGTGAGTAGTTGTCACGTTCTCAGATCTTGTTCATTATTTCCAACCGACAAAGATGCAGCTCCAGCATAGACAACTTGGCGTAGTCTATCTCAACTGTCATACTCATCTACGATCGAGATGCTGCGTCAATTATTATGAGGGATGTACTTGGTACTTTCCCTCTATTGTTTCTGGTGAGCCATTTCCTCATATCTGGCTTCGCACCTACTGGGGCACTGCTTGCTGCAGCACCAGTCGCTGATATTTCTGCTAACTCCTTCAGTTCTTCAATTCGTTATGCTACACCACCGAGCACATCAAGATGTGTAGCTACAAACTCTGACCATTTGTTGGTTAATACCTCTATGAACTTCGTAAGAGCCTGATCAAGCTCTTCAATCGTCAAAGCAGGATCTTCGAAGATATTCTTGCCCTTCGACGCCTTAGCTTTATTTCTGGGCGAAGGCTTCATAACTTCCTCCACTTCTAGAGACTTGTGCTTATCTAGGTTATTAGGGTCAGAAATTGTCTTTACGGATTCTTCTTCTTCTTCATCAGCTCTTTCATCACCACCATGGTCATCTTCGCTCTACTGCGAATCATCTTGTTCTTTTCTTTCTTCTGGTGGGTCACTCTACAGCGCCTAACTAGGACTTGCGCCCACATCCATCACTGGGGGGACTAGTATGTTGGGCCTTATTCCTGCATACTTCATCCATTTAGTCAGCCACTGCTTAACTACTACAATGATGTCTTCCTGGGTCACCATGTATGGCAACTTCCAGCATGCAAGTTTATCATCTATGCGGTCCTGGATGAAGACATTGTGCATGTCAGCCTTGAAGTTGGCCACTCCAGCATACTGAGAAAATAGCTCATTACTGAGCCGCAGCATTTTCAGGATCTCATATGAAATATTCATTGCATAAAAGGTGAACATGAAGTTCATCATCTGCTGCAAGGCCTTATCCTGTGAGACCCAAAGAGATGCATACCTTGCTGTGCCAGGAATCTCCAGAGGCACATCAACAAACTGTGCCTCGGTAGGCTCTCTCCATCCTACCAATGCAATAAGCACTAACAACCATGAGTAATGAAAGGGTCTACCTTTCTCCTGTGCATCGCGGACATCTTCGAGGAATTCCCTAGCAATGTACTCTGCCCATTTGTAACTGTAGCCTTCGGCATAGTTCGTAGCAATACTGACAATTGGGGTAGGTACTTCATTAGGTCTGCACTTCCACATTAATTTGCATGCTAGGAGCTCTGCGGCAAAGCGAATGTTTTGGTGCCGAATTTTTGAGGTTTGATACCCTCGCTTTCCTTTCGTCAGGCCGAAGCGGTCCTTCATGTGTTGCGCCTAGGGATGATTTTAAGGAACCATACTTATTTAAAAGTGTATAAATGTTGGTGAATATTATCAATTCTTAAAACACCAACTATAAAATGATTGGCAATATTTTTCAAAAAATATTTTAATTTCCAAGGATTTTATATCGTTTATATAATAATTTGGCGATTTTTAGGGTGAAAAAAATTTACCCCATCAAAATTGGGCGAAACGGGGCTTCAAAAAATGCAAAATGGCGAATTTGTTTTGGGAGAAAAACATGGAAAAATAGCCCACTGGGCTAAAATTCGCCCCTAAAATTATCCCTGGACTTGCGCCAGCTTCATATCCTCGTGTTTTCCAACAAAATCAATCCTAGGATCAGGCCCTTCCTTTGGCAAGCCTGTAATTCTATGAATTATTTCTCCATCAATAGCTATTTTCTGGCTTCCTATCAATAGGTGCCCATCATGCACCAACGCCAATAGCTGCTTGACCACCACGGTAACCTGCATGCTACGACTGAAGTGGGGGACATTTAGCATCTTCAACAAGCCAGCAGCCCACTGTTTCACTTCTAGTAGCATCGTACCAGCCTCCGGATAATTGACAAAGTGCAAGTATTTCCCAAGTGCGAACTGCGGAAACTTCCCACGATCATTCGTATCGTGGTCTGCGTACTTGAGATGGTCTATTTTCCTATCATCATTACGACCAACTTCACACCCTGTGGCAGCGAAGGGGTGCGTAATGTGAAATTGGTTGTCCACCGAGGTGGCTGAACTCCTGGTCGAACAGGTGGAAGATATGGTGGACACTGTGGTGCAATGTTCTCATACTCACCAAAGTCTTCGAATTCTCTAGGAGGATTCATCACGGGATCCTCCAGTGTCTTTTCTGATGGCTTGTGCCTTTCTTCATTCTGCTTAGAATGAACTTCTTCCTTAAATTTATTTCTGGTTGATCATGTCTACATTGGTTGATTCAATGCTGCGGAAGTCTCTTCGCAAGGTGCAGATGCAGGTGGGTTGCTCATAAGGTTCTGCAGACCCCTTTGTCTGAATTCTCTCAACAATTCCTGAACTTCACGATCAGCTGACATGGATTCAACTCAAGAAAATGTGTAATGCAAAATTCGCATGCCTGGGTGTCTTCTTATAGAATCCAACGACCAAATATACCATAATTGTGCATTAAATACATCAAATATGACAGAGCAGCTGTCGATCTTGTCCAAACGGTGCTAGATTTCCCAAAATCTGATTTTTTCCAACGGTTGCATTTTAAGCTTTGATACACCTTTCTTCTTCGACACGACCACTAACTTCAGCTTCACCACAATAAGGACCTGCGATACAATATTGACCTTCGACCCATCCTGACACAAGCTTCAACAGAACTTCGAGCTTCGACCCACGACAGAATTTATTCCACTACCTTCGACACTTCCAACAATCTGCCAAATCTCTCTGAGAACAGCTTCATTATAGTCTAGTACCCAATTTCAACTGTTCTTGTTACTTAGACTCTTCTTCTTGCTATTACTTCTGATCAGGGGGTACAGGCTTGTCCCTGTACTTCTTTAATCTACTTCCATTCACCATGGAGGGAAAAATTTCTCCATTTAATTTAGCTAACTAAACTGCACCACTATCGGTAACTTTCTGAACTATGTATGGTCCTTTCCAATGTGTCTTGAACTTACCTGGGAACTTCATGAATTTACTGTCGTACAAGAGCACAAGATCACCATTCTAGAAATGCTTCTTCTTAATGTGTCTATCATGCCATGCTTTTTCTCTAGCTTTCTGCACTTGCTACTGGAAACCTGCAATGAATCTGTCTTCTTCTAGTTCCAGTATCCTCAGCACCCTTTCATTCAACATACCTGGATCATCCATCCCTATGAAGGAAGATATTCTGAGGCTAGGAACAATGTACTCCATGGGCATAACTGCTTCCTGTCCATATACCAACCTAAAAGGTGTATGGCCTGTCAACTTCTTGTAAGTGGTTCTATAAGCCCATAATACTGCTGGAATTCTAAGATCCTAATCATTTCTGTTAACATTGCAAATCTTCGTCAGAGCATGCTCAAGGATCTTGTTAAAGGCTTCGATAGTTCCATTTGCTTGAGGATGGTAGGCAGTACTCTTCTGATGATATACTTGAAATTCTTCGGTCAATGCTTCAATAGTATTATTCAGAAAATGTGATCCTTGATCACTCATAAGAATTCTAGGACATCCAAACCTTGACAAAATATTATCAAATATCAACTTTGCAGCTGTAGCAGCACTACAGTCCTTGACTGGTTGAGCTTCGGCACAACGAGTAAGGTAATCAGTTGCTGTGATAATGTATCTTGCTCCAGATTTCTTTGCAAGGGGATTGATTAGTCCAACAAAATCAATAGCCCACTTGTCAAATGCTTGTAAAGTTACTTATGGAACCAGAGGCATCTCATCCCTCCTGGATGGTTTTCCTGTCCTCTGACAATTATCGCAGCTGTGGCAATACTCTCTTGCATCCTTATGAATCGTAGGTGACCACAATCCAGCTGTCAGAATATTCTGTGCCATAGCTTTTTCTTCATAATGGCCTCCTGCTGCTCCAGAATGTGCCTCAACCAAAATCAATGGCTTTTCATGCTCCAAGACACATCTGTGTAGTATTCCATCTGGTCCCATTTTATATAGCTATCCTGCTATCAAGGTAAATTTAGCTGCTCTAACCACCAGCTGCTTCTTCTGTTGTGTTGTCATCTCAGAGGGTGTAAAACCTATAGACAAGTACTGAACAATATCCTGAAAATAGTTATCAACCATCTGGATGGCAAACAACTAGTCATTAGGAAGACCTTTGTCCAAACTAGTGGGTTCTTCTCTTGACTCGATCCTCGACAAGTGGTCAGGCCCGAGGTTAAGTCTTCCTGGCTTAACTATGATCTCAAATTCATACTCCTGAAACAAAATCACCCATCTACATATCCTTCCACCTAACAAAGGCTTGTTAACCAAATACTTCAAAGTAGAATGGTTAGTGAACATCTTAAAATGAGATCCTAACAAATAATGTCGAAATTTCTGCAAAGCATAAACCATAGCTAGACCTTCTCGTTCTGTCGTAGTATAATTCTTTTCTGCTGTGGACAATTTTCTACTTGCAAAAGCAATAGGGTGATCAATATTACCTTCACCTGACTGAGCCAATACTACACCTAAAGCAATGGAAGATTCATCATCATGAACATGAAACTCCTTATTCCAGTCATGGAATACTAAGATAGGGGCAGTTACCATCTTTTCTTTCAAAACGTCCAAGCTTTCCTGACATTCAGGTGTCCATTCAAACTTAATATCTTTCTTCAATTTTTTTTCCATAGGGGTTGTAATCTGAGCATATCCTTTAATGAATTTCCTGTAATATCCAGTATGACCAAGTGTAGTGCGAATTTGCTTAACAAACTTTGGAGGTGGTAAGTTCATAATAATGGCTATCTTCATAGGATCCACCATCAATCCTTGCTTGCATACAATGTGGCCGAGCAGAATTCCAAAAGGTGCACAAAAGATACACTTCTTCAGGTTCAATGAAATCTGATGCTGTCTACACTTGTCCAGCATAAGTCTTAAACTGGCTATATGATCTTTCAATAAACAAAAGATAGTCCAATCATCAAAGTAAACTTCCAAGAACTTATGAATAAATTCCTTAAATGCAGATATGACTACTCTGGAAAACATAGCATGTGCATTATTCAATCCAAAGGGCATAACAGTATACTAAAAAGATCCCATTTCTGTAGCGATGGTTGTTTTATGTCGATCCTCTGGAGCAATTCTGATTTGATGGTAATCTATAAAGGGAGTAGGAAAAGGATCATGTAAATAGGCATCATTCAGCTTCCTTATATCAACACAGATTCTGATTTCTCCCTTGGTATTCTTTTCTTGTACCACCATAAAGCTGACCCATTCAGATTCTTCAGCAGGCTCAATGATTCCTGTAGCGAGCATCTTATCTAGCTCCATCCTGACTTTTTCTTTATACTTAGGATTCATCCTATAAGGGCGCTGCTTCGCATTAGCTTTCAAAGGGATTTTTATCACTCCTATATCACCAAGGATACATTTCATTTCTGAGAACTCCGTCGAAAATAATTCTTCATACTCATGGAGGAGTTCAGTCACTTTGCTCACCATTTCTTCGTCCCAATAATCTCCAATGGTAGCGTACTTAGGAATTTCTTCTGATCTAATGTTTACTTTTCTTGTTTACAAGGGCTGAGTTACTTCAGCTGATTCGACTATTGGTCCATGTACTTCACAATGTCCTTCTGACTCAGGAATATTAATGTTGCGAGGGTCATCATCTTCATTAATGGAGAGGTTATAACATTCTACTGCATTAGCTTCTTGTTCCTTCCAATCAAGTTGTGCTCGGCTATTTCTTTATCATCAAACACCTTAGTATGGATCACCCTGATAGCTACGTCCAAAGTAGGGAAATCTTCATTAATAGAAAATGTGAGCACAAAACTATCAACAAGGCTAACCCAACTTATAGTACCATGGTGAAGCTCCACCTCCGCATACCAATTATTTGCTATAGGTTCCAGAGTGTGTACAAACCTGTGTACCCATTCTTCACAAGGTACATACTTCCATGCTTCATAACACTGCACCAATCATTCCTGAGGGCTAGTGTTACCATTAAATCTGCTTCGTACCTCCTGAGGTTGATCCATGAATCTCAAGTGAAGAAACTTTTGACAATCTCTCCAACTATGAATATACTTTTTATGACCATTCCACCATCTGGTAGCTGCGGCTCTGAATACTGAATCTAGAGTATCCATTTTCTGTGAATCTAGCACTTGTTCTGAGAATTGTACAATAAAAACTTCTGGGTCTGTCAAGCCATCAAAAGTAGGTAAGATATTTGTCTATGAGCCAACCCATCTGATAGACTTGGTAATTCTTGCACATCGATGTCCATGTAGCTCATAAAGTCTATTCTGCCAATTCTCTAGGCCTTCATCTGAATCAGTCATGCAAGAAATGCCACACTGCCAATCCATTATACCTTCAGTAGTAGGGTTAACATAGTCTTCTTCTTTAGCTGTGATGTTGTAAATATGATCCAAAACATCCTGATCTTCATCTTTGACTGGCTCTGTATACCTTTCTCCTTGAGAAGGGTTCAACGGTACTATGACTCTCAAGCCTTTTCCTTCAAAAGTCATCTGTCTATTCTTAAGGTTGATTACTGCATAATTGTCTATTGCCCATTCAATTCCTAGCAAGGCTGGATAGGGGTTGCTATCATCAATTATTTCAATGACTTCAAAATCTGCTAAGGTACTGACTTGGCTAATTTCAACTGTATAGGGGACCATTCAAGCATATGCCTTCCCATTTGTTCCCATGTCTTCTTAGTTAGGACATTCACTTCTGATCCCAGGTCTAAAATGATATCAGTCATGTCATAATCTCCTATCTGAGCATGCAATCTCATTTCTCTTCTAGTCCTTCTAACTCTATTAACAGTTTTTCCTCTATCAGAGCTTCGCTGAGGTTCACAAGACTAAATAAATTTCTATAACTCATTCAAATCATTCTAATTTTTTAATAGCTTCATACAACTCTATAAAAATGATGTTAGTGTACTTACTTGATTCGGTGAAGCTTCTTGAAACTGTAACTGCTGTTGATGCTCTTGCATAGTTGCTACTAATGTTCTCGGATCAGCAAAGTCTTTTTTAGCTTCCATAAACGTTCATTTTTCTCTTCCAACATCGAAGGCTGGAATTTTCTCTGGGGTCTTATGGACCCAAGCCTCGTCAGGCTGTTTCTCCTTATTCTGCACTTGCATATAGCTCCACTCCTTGTAACAACATTAATGGCGGGGACAAGTCTTTTCTTTACAGCAATCATCTGAAGATTCTGAGTAGGAGTGCCATTTCTTTCTTGTATCTTGGCTATTAACTGTGGTCATTGCTCAATCACATGATCGACTGCTCTGCAATATCAACATGTCATAGTTGGGTTCTGACAGTTTCTAGCTACATGTCCTGTCTGATTACAGTTATAGAAAATAACCTGGCCTCATCCTCTTCCAGGAATACCACCACGACCATGACCTCTGAAATTACCTTGACCTGATGTACTACCACGGTAACCATATCCATCATTTCCTTGTGCATCGGGTTGTACCCTATAAGCATCATAGGTTCGCTCTCTCATGAGGTCAAAGCTGTGACATTTGTCTTCGTTGTGTCCAACTGACTTACAGAACTTGCAGTAGGGATTCTTAGGTACTTGAACATATATCTGCAGCAAATAGAAATCTTCAGGTTGATGCTGGCCAGTTGTTCTACAGATCTCACAATATAGGACATTAGGGTTAAACAAGTTCGGTGCACCAGTATTCAAATAATTTCTTAATGCAGGACATTATTCTTTGTCGTGACCTTCTGTCTTACATCGTGTACACCAAACCTCTTCTTGAATAGATTTCCCTTTTTTCATGTCGCGAAGCTCCAAAGCCATTTCTGCTAACTGTGCCTGTATCTAAGCTATTCTAGAGTTATCTCCAACAGGAGTTGTTTCAAGTTTCATAGCAATTTCCAACGCCTCTTGCTGATCAGCAACCTTCTATTGCATAAGTGGAGTCCTGATATGAGGCAATAGTTCTGCGATGAACCATTCTTTATGCTTCCCTATTCCAATAGTGAAGCTAACTTGATCCAACAAAACCTTGAACCTCTGATCAAAGTCCCAAACTGATTCACCTTGCTTCTACTGAATTTCTTTCAGTTCAGTTATACACTGTGACTCTGATTTAGGCTTCTTGAATTCTTTGATCATTGCTTTTTTAATATCAGCCAGGATATAGTTCTGAGTATTGGAAAACTTCATAAACCAGGTCAAATCTCGGTCTCTAAAAGAGGTGACCAGCTGCGTTGTTCTTGTATTTTGATCCATAATATTCTTAGTAGTCCAAATAGCTTCGCATAAGAACCAAAAATGCTCTGGATCCTCTAATCCAGTTCCTTTAAAAATTGGGAGCTTGATATCATCATTCATATGGGCCATATTGAATCGAAGGGGGGGTGGAGGGGGAGGAGGAGGGGGAAGACTGGTAACAGGAGGAAGGGAACTTTCCTAGGTAGACTGACCTACAACAGGACTACTCAGGCTAGGGTTACTTTCAGACTGCAAAGGGTTCTCGGGGATAACATATCTTCGCTACGGAGTTATAGGAGGGTTTCTAACAAAAGGGGTTTCTTTAGATTCGGACTCTTCTGGCATTAATGAGGTATAATCAGTATTCTGGCCTAGGGTATAGGATCCAAGAGTTCTCTTGTATCTTTTACCGTTGTGAAGCAAACCACTTTGCTCGTTGAAGTCACTTTCGCTTTCAAACATAGGTTAGTAGCAATAAATCTAGCAAACTGATTGGATAAGCAATATTTCTTTCTCAGCCAAGAGCATTTTAATTTTTAGACTTAATGAATTCAAGTACTTACCCCTTGGTCCTTTGAAAAACTATCTTTCTGCTTCACTGAAAGAAGTATGTGTGTCAATGGCGAACTTCGTCACAAATGCTTCAAGGGTTTATGTTGTCCAAAATTCAATAGCTCTTGATACCGCTTTGCTCATATTTTTCAACAACTTAATTCTTTCTAGGGTCCAGTCAGGAGACTGATCTTCTTTGAAGTTTTTCTTTCTTTATGTCAACCTGGATAACCACTGGTGCAATTCTATGTGGATACTAGCAAAGAAAATTTCATAAATATCAGTAAAAATGTACCTTTGCAAGAAGTTGTCTGAGCTACGACGAGGGTCTTTATTCTCTTGTTCAGTAAATTTCAGATAAGTAACCCTGACCCAGTCACTGATTTATTTTACTGAGGGCCTCTAAAACATATCCCTCCAGGTACGACATAGATCCCTCTTGAACCAGATACTAGTTCAACCGGTAATGGAACCAATTTGTTGGGATTAGGGAAGACCTAGGTTCTTATACTTTTATCTTCGCACCAACAAAGAGACCCACAGTGTTGGCCCTTTCGGAAACAACCTGCGAACAGGTTGCAGTCTCACCCGAAACAGGTATGGGGTGCCGCAGAATCAGGTTTCTGCAGGTAAAAGAGGGATATTACTATACCTTTAGCCTTAACCAAGAATAATCATACAATACAGAGCTTCGATATTCACTTAAATAGCTTCGTAGTTTATATAAAAAGACAATTACTTGCTTAACCCTTAACTGGGAATTCACAGTGAAGTTAATACTTAACATTTTATCTTACTTTATCATTCATCTACATATCAAATGCATAAAACATAATAGGAACAAAATAACAAGAACCACCACAACACAAGATATACGTGGTTCACCCCCAGTGTAGGGGCTACGTCCACATAAATACGTTTATATTCAACACTTTACAAACACATAGTTCTGATCTGTGCACTCAGCTGCAGATCTTCTCAACAACCCAAAACTACGCACTTAGCTACAGAACCTTTCTTCCAAAACCCTCTACGCACTCAGCTGTAGAGGTCGTCCATGCACTCAGCTAGGACTTAGCCTTAAACCCAAAAAACCTCTGTGCACTCAGCTACAGAGGTCATCCACGCACTCAGCTGGGACTTATCCTTAACCCCAAAATAGACCTTAGCTTCTTTGCATCAAATTATCATCATACAAAAACCCTCGAAAAGGCTCTTTTATCCTTTACATAAGTGCCTATTTATACAAGTGTACTATTACAATACCATGGGTTTAAACCATGGGTTATTTACAAAAATAGTTCTTCGACCCAACCCCAAAACCCGTAAGACTATTTTGGACCACAACTTCGCTTACAAGCTTCGCACCAAAACCGGGGAGTTGCCAAAATTAAGGACCTTCAAGGTCCGCACCCCAACAATAACATAAGAAGAGGAAGATACAAATGAAGCCTTGTTGGCCTCTTTCTCCTTCCTATCACAACCCACAGTTCAACAACAACAAAATACCAACAATAAACCATAATACATCGACCCGACAGAGTGACTCGGTTGGCAACACATGTGAGGAAGTCGCAGTATCACTCGAGATATCTAATGGGTAACTTCTAGAACCATGTTTGTGTAGTTGGTGAGGGATTATATTCCCTTTGTGCATCGCCAAGGCCCTCGATGAAGGAAAGCTGGATGGTTGGATGGTTCCTTCACGACTAAGCACAAGTATATGTCAACATGCGTTACATGACCTGGTCCTTAACCTTAACAACTAGTGCAACTAGTGTGACGCAACTGATTCATTGAACTAACAGACCATTCACGATTGATATTTTAACTTAAGGAATTAACCACAACTTGCTTGCGCATTCCAACAATTCTTTAATAACTATTCATTCATCAGTTAACAATCTACTACAATGCATTCAACAATAGCTCATCATCATACAGTAAGCAAATAAAAACCATTCATATCAACATACAAATTTAATCAATCACTAAACACAAGGAATAACGTGGAAACCCATCTAGGAAAAACCACCAAGGTGCTCTTCATCTGGCATGAGAAATGGATATAGCACCTTGTAGTCTGCGACTTGCAAACTGATATTATGATATGTATTTATGACTTAGACTTATTGCTCTCACTCTAGGCTAGTTTATTCTTCTATCTACTCCTACTACTGATCTGCACAAATATTGGATCGACTCTTCTATATACCGTCTGCAGACTCAGCTACAAATTCCTTCTATTCCTAATAGTATGCACACATAGCTACAAGATTCATGGCTTAATAGTCTCCTACTACTACAATACTCCCCTCTGAGTCTTCTCTTCTTCTAACTCTAACTCAAAACAATAAAAATGGTAGCCTTGGCTCTGGACAACTAGTGAATAACCAATAGTGACGAGAAAACATCCAGCAGCAACAACCAACAACCAACCAGTTAATCAAACCTTAAACACATATTTCATTAAATTTAGAATTATACAAGGGATCTAGAATTTAGAACTTCAACAAGATTGGGTTTTCAAAAAATGAAAAACCAAAAAATTACTTAATTCACTCATTTCAATCTTTATATTCACCATTTTTTTATAATATTATCAATATAAGCTATATAAA
>LPNX010447802.1:6202-27630 GCA_001517045.1 Pseudotsuga menziesii
TTTTATGGATATTTAATGGATTATTATTTGTAGGTTCAAGATACAGTAATTTCATGGACATCTCAATATCAGCTTGTTCTTCCATTCATCTCAAGTTTTCTCACCATATTTCAGCTCTATGGAGTGAGGCACACTTGGTGAGATATTCATCTCTTTGAGGGAGATTCTCTTGGTCCAGCATTTTATATTCTGATGTAAATTATATTTTATTTAATTTCAGAAATATATCAGGTTTAAAATACAATATATCTCATGTATTATTGTCCAATATTGAAGAAACAGTGCCATTTCCCCAATAACTTGTTGTAAACTCTTGCAATATTGATGGAATCGAATATATGTTTTCACCATTGATGATTTATGAATGAATGAACTGTAATTAAACTATAGTATGGTTTTAATTTTCTGTAACTTATAATTTGTGGCCATTGGGTCGAATTTCATAGCATTAGGGGAAAACTACATCTCATTTCCCCAAGGGTCCAAAACTAATTTTTTCTATATCTGATTGATGTAAGTGATAACAGCCATGTGAGTTCGATTGGTTCTGCATATGAGTCTCTGATAATGTATTATAGACATCCCATGATTCATTTTGAGAATTTGAGTGAGTTTCTGTACTTTTGGGAAGCCATTTCGGCAATTACCGAAGAGGGATTTGAGCCCCAAAATTGTGAGTTAAAGCATCTATCTTATTCAGAATTTAGTACAGAATTTCAGAACTGATTAGAGGGCCATAATAAATCCATGAACCTAATAATTAAGTTATTATATCATTCATACACCTTCTCTGAATATTTGGGAGCAATTGGGCTAATTTGGAGACCAAGACAATAAACTAGTCAAGAGCCAAAATTGTGAAAAAATTGGAAAAGTGGGCATTTTAATAAAATTACAAAGAGGGGACATTACACACCAAACCTCTCCACAGGGAAAGGAATGAAAGTTCCCATAGGCGTAGTACCAAGGTCACCAACCGGTTCGACATGAGTTACCGTACCAGGGTCAGGAATATTAGGCATGCCATATCTAATGTGGCTAGTGCTGGTAGGTGCATGGCGAGTCTCTTCACCCAGATAGTATAACCAATACCGGGTGTCGGAGCTAATGTAATCAAGAAACTGTGATAAATTATCTTGTGACGGTCTAGTCCCATAAGGAACAAACTCAGGTGGAGTTCCATATGTGCTTGAAGGATCAACTTCCACCACCGAAGGCAGGGAAGGGGGAAGCTCTGTGACCTCAAACCCATGATGACTCATGGTGAGATATTTGTGTGAATCAAAGTGATGACTAGTCCATCCAGACTGTATGGTTCTCTCTCCCAAGGGAGGAGGAGATGTAGAAGGTGGAAGACCTTCTAAACAACGAGAGAAATGGGAAGCCGCACCCAGATCCATAATGACTCAACAAAGATAAAATACTCAATCTATATACACAAACCTAAGTAGACTAGCGTGCACAGAGCATACACCTAAGAAAATATAAAGACAAACAACAATAAAACCAAGGGTAGGATAAGTGAGCTCCTAAATGAAGCAGGTATGTCTCGCCTAGAAGAGGCTTGAGACTCCCATACACAAAAAGCGAAGGTTCGTAACCAATTATAGTGGCCCCCAACTTCAATGCATATAGTGATTGTGATGTCCGACCCCTACCTATCCAGGAGACCTGCATACTAACCTCTGCAAATACCCCTTTGATAACGTAGGTAAGGAAACTAAGGTCACCTCAATATAAGCAATGCTTAAGCAAACATTCATAACCAAGATCCCCTGTATGGGCAAGATAGAAAATCCTAAATCCTGAAAGCACAACTGGTATCCCAGGAGTCCACCACTCAATATCTCAAAGGCCCCCAGATATGAATACTATCTTGGAAATATTTCTGGTGCTCATAGAAAGTGATGAGGGGTCATCCCAATCACCATTGTGTGCACTGCCTCGTGCTTAACTCCCGTGTAAGAGGAGCATCGTGAGAAACACTAATTATACCAAGGGTTTCACACTCTCACCTAGATAGACACCTAATTGTTCTGTTTAGTGGTCTTGGAGAATTAACTTACAATGAACTATTCCAAGACCCTAAAACCTAATCTTGTTGATGCACCCTAGAAAAGAAAAGAGTGTAATTCATTTTATTAAGCTCTAATTTTATTTGGCTGTTATTAATCAAAGGGTGATGGTCATGAAACTTATGGTGTTATGACACAACATGAAGTAAAATGCACACCTAACAAGCAATGAAAATGCACTGCGTAGAATGAAAAATAGGGTATGCTACTACGTGAAGTGCAAAATGTTTGCTTCAAATGTAAGTGTAATCATTCCTATATGAAAATATGACTATAATTCACCAAGCAAACCTAATTCAAGTACCATGCCAATGAAAAATGCAAGCAATGCATCACTATGCAAAAAAAAAAAAAAAATTGTATTTTTGAATTAAATGAGATATAAAAGCAAAAACGTTGACTCTACAACCCTCAGACTCTGCAACCACTCACAAACAGCAGCCAAGAAAAGCATGAAGGTAAAAGAGACCTAATGCACTAATCTAAAAACAAAAAAGTATAAAATCAATGACAAGAACATTTCTAAAAATCAAACTAAAAACAGTCTTTGGTAAAAAATAGAGGGTGTATACAGACTCTAGAAGCATCCAAGAAGACTCAACAATCATCCAAAATCAGCCAGAAACACTTAATCCTCCAACTAAGGCTCAAAATCAAGGCATACATGATTTTTCTCAGTAAACTAGCATACATATGTGAATATTCAGGGAAATCCCACATGTATACGCAACTGTGAAAGCTAAACTTGCGTAAAGGAAGAAAAAGGGAGAAAAATAAGGCAAATAGACAAGTTAAGCCAAAATTTACTCCTTCAGGAACCTACTAGGAAAACATGCCCCCAAACCCGACACAGAATTAGAGAAATCAGAGTAATTCAAGTACATTGAATACCAAAAACCCCCAAAGATAAACAACTAGGAACCTCCCCAGTATGGTTGCCAATTTTGTTATGGAGGGAAACTTCCTATAGCTTGGGGTGTACCACAATAGACAGATAGACACGAGAAATGAATCCCTTCCCAATATGCAAGAGAAACCAAACATCTAACACTAAGGGACCTCAACTCATAACTTATTCTGGGCGGTTGAAGTAGATACTCATTGAGCTTTTTCCAATCCCGCTTGCGCTAGCAATTTTCTCTTAACAACAGCAAACAAGACAAGCATGCTATATAATATGGTGTTAGATCTACTCTAGCATATATAATCAACAATGTATAAGAAATTAAACATATCCATGGATTCAATATTCATTCAAATGCAGATTATTAGACAGGGAAATATATTTCTATTAATCAAATCAGAGATTACACAAGTGACAACCTCTATCGGCATATCTGCAAACTGGAGAAACCGAGTCCTCCACCTCGCCCTCCACCATTTCAATCCTCCATCTCTCTATAGCAAGCTCACAAGCAAATTCAATATTGAGAAGAACACAAAGTGCTCCAAAGGTAGAAAGGGATGCATAATCACATGCAAGCTATGGCAACAATGGACTATATTTTCGTTACTCTTCAATTCATCTTCTTCAATGTATTAAAGGGGTTCCTTATATAGCACTCCAAAGGGGTAATGGAGGGTCAAATCCGAGAGATTGAGAGGCATATGGAAGGCCAAGATTCAAGTCATTCAGACACATATGAATGAAAACTCCAAATATATTTCGATTTATGCACACATCTCGATGTACGCGGGTTTGACGTCAAAAGTCGTGTGTACATGCGAGTATGGGATTAAAAGTTGCGTGTAGCAATAAACAGGTGTTTTTTAGGGATGAACTTGGAAACATCAAAGTATAATATCAGTCCATGGGTATAAAGATTTTGAAAAGGGATAGGGAAGGCCATAAACATATGATCAACCATGTGTGGTAAAATTCACTATAACAAAGACCAAGGGACTCCACTAATCTATGCAAGGAAGCATAGATCAAGAGGAAGCACACAAAACAATAAAACATAGGTACTTGAATTTTTTATTATATGTTATTTAGATCTATATGCTTTTGAATGTTTTCATTATAGTCATATAGAGATTCATATTCCTGGGATTTGGAATTGTGAGTGTATATGTTGATTTTCTTTCTCTTACTAGAAAATAACAAAATTCTTAAGATATTAATATAAAACATGCATGGTGATTTCATACAATATGAATATAGAGCTGCATGATTGTTTCATAAGATATGGATATAGAGTTGCATGATTGAGTCATGAGATATGGATATAGAGTTGAATTATTGAGTCATGAGATATGAATGTTGGGTTGCTTGATTGTTCATAAAGATATGAATATAGAGTTCCATGATTATTCACGAATGTTAGGATGCATGATTATTCGATTATGATATGCTTTTATAAAATCAAATTTGTTTTATTACAATATGTATCCCTGTATGAGGAATGATGTTATGGTATGAACATGATTAAAAGCATATGTTACAATATTTTTACTTATTGCTAAATATCAAACTCATGTTAAGAAGAATAAGGGTTTTATAAATCTTCATGATTTAAATAAAAGACTAATATAGAACTACAAAACCTGACATGAAATATGAATGGGCTTATGTCGGAACATTAATTTAATGTCTACATAACTATATGAACCATTGCAAATACATTAAAGTATTCATGTGATTAAAATTCATGAGATATGCTTATACTGAAACATTGGTTAAAAGGTTTTGCATGCCAGTGTGTGTTGTTTGTAATTCTATTGAAATCATTGGATTATGGAAGGTTTCTAATAACTTGATTGAATTTGGATTGTAGGGAAAAACTATATTTCATGACCTACAAGAAAATATGACTTGTATTGAATGAAGAGTAATTCGAATGGTTGATATTGAAAGAGAGTGGGATGTTGTAAAACAAGAATCTTTTGGTAGTAGATCAAGATGTTCCTGTGTAATAGGAAGAATTCAGAATAGAAGCTCTAATCATATTCTGAGATATGTTAATGCTCTTGGAGATAATTAAATTATCTTATTTACATTCATGTGTCAAGGAGAGATTCATACATATATGAGCATTAAGTATCTGTGTGGAGGACCCAAATTATGCTTCTTACATCCTGGTGGTGAGAGGAAATATCTAGATTCACCAGCTCATGAAGAGCCAGTAAAACTGGTTGATGTATATTATGGTAAGACGAGACAAGGTCTACATGATGCTCATATTCAGAAGGAAGTTGGGAACTGTATTCAATACTATTGTTATTATTTTTATGATTAGTTCTGTGGTAGTCACTAGAGAAATATTTTCCTTAATTAAGGATAATGTACAGTAAAATATCCTGAAGAGTTTTTTATAATAATCAACCCATAGTTACCTACATTAGACATTAATTTAATTATCTTTGTCTTATTACCTAGTTTCCTAGATTCCATTCTATGCTAGTTGCCTTCTACATGTCCTAGAAGTCAACACATGCTAAAAATGATTCATGGAGCGCTTGTGAAACATCTTGGAAACCCAATTTAGCATGTCTTCTTTATTATAGATTCTCTAAAGTGTTAATGTAATTGTAACTTCAGAATGTATTCACTTGTAATTCTTATGTATTGTACCCAGATGTTTATTATGGGATGTGTCTATAATGTACTTGAGTTATGTCATGCCCTGATGTTCCTATCGGGAGGTTCTATAATGTAAACAAGTCATGTCAAGTCATTTTGGTTAACCCTCCTATTGTTCAAGGGTTAAAGTCCCCGCAGTTCTGGGGCACTAGGGTTATTAGACTCTCCTAGAGAAAGAGGCCCTAGTAGGTTATTTTCAAGTCAAGAATTAGTATAAGTATAGAGTGAGGCTCTCTATTTATCATACACTCACTCACACTTAGTTGTAGTGCATAGAGGAGGAAGAAGAAGACACTGGGGCTAGGAAGAAAGAGGTTATTGATGTCAAGAGATCATCTTATTGTTTTGGGGTTTTGCTTTTGGTGTTGATTCTATATTTGAGGAAGTTACAGGGTTTTATCCATTTATGGTTTCCCCGAGGAAAAAAACAGTGTTCATTGTCTCTTGTGTTTGATTGATGTGCTTGTTATTCTCTTAGGTAAAGATCCTAATATAATGCTAGCTTAATGTTAAAAATATAACATGGTATCCAAGCTAACCTGAGAAGAGGACACTGTGTAGCTACGGGAAATAGGGATTCCTAAATTTTAGATCTCTCTCCATATTTTTTCAAAAAAAGAAGGTTGGATTAACCCTCCTCCATAGGGCACATCTTTCTGTCGAAGCAGAATCCAAATCTGATTTTTTTCAGTTTTGGACCCAACACTACTGCCGAAAATTAGGGATTTCCATAGAAGTGGAATTTTTCAGTGAGCCCAGGCCTAGATTGATCTCCTCCTCAAAATCAAAGTTTAGAGATCAAGATCAAAGAATTTGGTTGGACAGAACTCTGGAAAATCCAAACCCTAATCTGATCCTGAACCAACACTACAAAATTTTAGCTCCAAATCCAGATTCGACATCTTGACCTAGTAAGATCTAAATATTTTGTATTTTCATTTGAGGTTCTCAGTTAATATGTCTCATCATACCAAGCTTGATGAAAATATTGAGGGAGATGATAACTTCCGAGCCTAGAGGTATAGGATCTCACTGGTCCTGGAAGAAAATGAGTTGGACTCCTATATCAGTGAGGAGGCTCCAGTTCCAGAGGGAGATGAGGCGAAGGCCTTACACAAGAAGAAGTTGGTTATGGCAAAGAGGATTATTACTAATTCAATCAAGGATCACCTCATACCATAGGTGTCCTCCCTAAAGACACCTAAAGCTATGTTTGATGACCTAACCAAATTCTTTGAAGGGAAGAACATAAACCGGAAGATGACTCTAAGAAACCAACTGAAGAATGTAAAGATAAAAAATGCAAAAACCATCGAGTCTTACTTTACAAGGGTCTCTCAGATCAAAGAATAGCTGGAAGCAGTAGATGAAAAGTGGAGAATGCAGATATTGTAATGACCACCTTGAATGGTCCCCCTAGATCATGGGACTCCTATATTCAAGGAATCTGTGCCAAAAAGAAGTTAGTCAAGTTCAGAAGACTATGGGAAGAATTCTCTCAAGAAGAAGCTCGAATAGGAGCTCGAGAAGAAAAGATGGTAAGTGAAGATCAAGCTCTCACAGTACACTCCAAGAAAACCAAAAGAAGTTCTCATCACTCCATAGGTAAGCCCTTCCATAAAGATAACACTAGAAAATATTTGTCTAGAATTAGATGTTATACATGTGACGAGAAAGGACACCATGCTAGAGAATGTCCTAGAAACAAAAACGTCTCTCATAAGAAGAAGGGAAACAAAAGAAGACATCATGCTCATACTGCAGAGGATGATCAACCTTCCACAAAGAGAAATATATATAAAAGTGAAGACTCTTCAAGTGTTGAAGAATATGTTTTGATTTTCGCTCTCATGGGAAACATTACTCATGGAAGCAATGATTGGCTTATAGACAGTGGGGATTCCAAACATATTACAAGATTCAAGGAATCCTTTGTGAAACTATCAGAACATGAATCACCTCACAAGGTGAAGCTCAAATATGACTACAAGTATATAATAAAAGGTAGTGGGGAATCCTCCTATAAGATAGACTCTGGAAAGTCTATGACAATGAAGGAAGTATTGTTTGCAACAGCACTAAAGAAGAACCTCCTCTCCATATCTGCATTAGCTGCAAAAGGAATGAGAGTTGCATTTATAGATGGTCAAGTCATCATGTGGCCAAAGGGAAATACTATTAATGATGCAGTAGTGATTGGGGAACAAGAAGGAGGTCTATATAAATTGAAGGCCATATAGAACAAGCCTTGGTCCATGACATAGTAGAGCCAAATGAACTTTGGCATAGAAGGCTTACGCATGTGCATTACAGAGCACTACCACTTGCAAGAAAAGCTATTGAAGGTATTCCATAAATTCAAGCAAAACATGATGGGGTCTGCAAAGGATGTGCAAAAGGAAGGAACACAATGAAGACATTTCCAAGGAGTGAGAGCAAAGCAAAAGGAATCTTGGAAATCATCCACTCCAATATATGTGGTCCAATGTCATCAAGTTCACAAAGAAGGTATGTATACTATGTTTCTTTTATTAATGACTTTTCTAGAAATACATGGATTGACTTCATGAAGAACAAAGATGAAGTATTCAGCAAGTTCAAGGAATTCAAAGACTTGATCGAAAACCACACTGAAAAGAAGATCAAGACCTTTCGATCAGATAATGGCAGAGAATTCACATCAAATGAATTCAAAGAGTTATGCAAAGACTCGGGGATTAAGAGGGAGTTGTCCACTCCATATAATCCACAACAGAATAGGATTGTAGAAAAGAAGAATAGAACTATAATGGAAGATGTAAGAGAAATGCTTCATGATCAAGATCTTTCTATGCATATATGGGAAGAAGCTGCCAGAACAACGGTGTATGTACAGAACCATACACAACACAGAGTACTCAAGAACAAGACACCTGAAGAAGTCTTTTGCGACAAGAAACCAGAAGTCAGCCATCTTAGAATATTTGGCTATCTAGTGTATATACACATCCCAAAAGAAAAGAGGACTAAATTAGATCCTTCAGGAAAGAAGGGTATATTTGTGGGATACTCTGAAAGCTCGAAGGATTATAGAATATACTTCCTAGGATTCAAGAAGATGGACATCAACAGGGATGTAACATTTGACAAAGAATTAGCTTACAACAAATCCAGAAAGAAACCAGCTAAAGTTCCTAAAGAAGCGAAAGCACCCAGAATTCGAGACACAACCATGAACGAAGAAATTCAAGAAGAAGATCGAGAATTTGAATAACCTCAAGAGCCTGTAGATCCACCTCAAGAGAAGAATCCTCATAAGAGGAAACCTCCTTGGGTACGAGAAGCTATCCAAGGTGTAGAAAGATATGGGGCTCTAGAAGAGTATCATAGAGAAAGAAAGAGAACCATGTCCTGCTCTAGTTATCATAGCCTTATTATGTGATTTCATCGATAAAGAACCTTCCAACTACGAAGAAGCAGTGGAACAGAAATAATGGAAGGATGCTATGATCAAAGAGTATCAATCGATCATGAAAAATGATGTATGAGATGTTGTCCCAAGACCAGAAGGAAAGTCCATTGTAACTTCAAAATGGATCTACAAGATCAAGCATGCTACAGATGGTAGCATTGAAAAATGTAAAGCAAGATTTGTTGCTCATGGTTTCTTCCAGAAAGAAGGAATAGATTATGAAGAAACTTTTCCACCTATAAGCTTATAAAATTCCATCAGATTAGTACTTTCTCTGGCTACAGTGATGAAATTGAAGATAGACCAAATGGATGTCAAGACTGCTTTCTTGAAGGGTGTAGTAGAAGAAGAAGTGTATGTGGAGAAGCCATTAGGTTTTGAGACACATGACAGGGAGTCTCATGTGTGTAGATTGAAGAAATTCCTGTATGGTTTGAAACAGGCACCCAGGACATGGTATGGTAGAATTGAAAGCTTTCTATCTAGTTTGGGCTTTACCAAGAGTAAAGCAGATTCCAACCTTTACTACGAGGTTGAGTATGGCAACCCAGTGATGCTCCTACTGTATCTAGATGATCTGTTTGTAACAGGTATGGATGGGTTGATTGCTGATATGAAGAGGAAGATTGCTTCTGAGTTCGAAATGAAGGACTTGGGTATGATGCATTATTTTCTAGGCATGGAGGTGTGGCAGAATGTGGATGGAATCTCCCTCGGACAAGAAAAGTATGTAGTAGAGATCTTGAAGAGGTTTGGGATTATGGACTGCAAGGCCATGACCACACCTATGGCATCGAACCTGAATCTATTGAGTGATGCTTCATCAGAAGTGGTCGATGCTATGATGTATCGTCAGATGATTGGGTCCTTGATGTACCTGATGAACATGAGACCATATATTTGCTTTGCTATGAACACCTTGAGCCAATTCTTGACAGATCTTAGACATGTTCACTTAATTGCTGCAAAGCATATTATGAGGTACCTGAGGGGTATAGTTGATTATGGGCTCAAGTATGAAGCGAATCAAAAGATTAACCTAGAGGGTTATGTTGATTCAGATTGGGCAGGAAGTGGAATCGATAGGAAGAGCACTTCAGGGTGTTTCTTGAGTATGGGATTAGGTGTGATTTCTTGGTTTAGAAGGAAGCAATCCTATGTGGCACTTAGTACAGCTGAAGCAGAGTATGTCGCAGCTTGTTCAGCTAGTTGTGAGGCAGTATGGCTAAGGAAGCTACTATCTGATTTATTTGATCTCCAGTTGGATTCTACTTGTATATATTGTGACAACCAAAGTTGTGTGAAGTTTTTGGAGAACCCGGTGTTCCATGACAAGTCAAAGCATATCAAGATCAAGTATCACTATATCAGGGATATGGTGTAGAGGGGAGCAGTGAAGCTCCAGTATGTTGCAATGGATGAACATATAGTTGATGTTTTGATGAAGCCATTAGCCAGAGTGAAGTTTGAGTAATTTAGGGAGAATCTTGGTGTTCTCTAGATCGAGGTTCCTTCCAAGGGGAAGTGATGAGTCCATGAGCCATTCTGACATGGTGAGAGGATTGGTTCCTTCTATGGTCAGATGTAAGGGCCGAGCCATTATATCATGGTGAGAGGATTGGTTCCTTCCATGTCAGATATGAATGCTGATCCATTCTGATATGACTATAGGATTGGTTCCTACATGATCAGATATAAGGGCTATTGCCATTCTTGGAATGGAGGTGCTTGGTCAGTTACTAGTAATACTCAGTCTAGGATCGAGGGTCATTCTGATATGACTGTGAGATGTGTTCTCACATGATCATATGTGAGTGCATGGACATTCTGATATGATTGAGAGATGTGTTCCCACTTGATCAAAGATAAGGGATGTTACCATTCTTTGAATGAAGGCACCTGGTTAGTTACCAGGAATCCTCAGTATACGACTGAGATCCATTCTAATGCGACTATGTGATTGGCTCCCACATGATCAGATGTAAGTGCAGATCCTTTCCACAGATGATAGTAGGTGTGTCCTATCATGCTGGTGGATGTGAGTGCTGTCCTTTCCACATATGATAGTAGGTGTTTCCTATCATTCTGGTGGATGTGAGTGCTACGCTTTTTCACAGATGGTAGTAGGTGTGTCCTACCATGTTGGTGATTGTAAGTGTTACGCCTTTCCACATATGGTAGTATGTGTGTCTTACAATGCTGGTGGATGTGAGTGCTATGCCTTTCCACAGATGATAGTAGTTGTGTCCTATCATGCTGGTGGTTGTAAGTGCTAATCCTTTTCATAGATGATAGCAGGTGTGTCCTATCATGCTGGTGAATGTGAGTGCTGTGCCTTTTCACAAATGATAGTAGTTGTGTCCTATCATGCTAGTGAATGTAAGTGCTGGGCCTTTCTGACATGACTGGATTGGTTCCTATCAAGGTGAGATGTGAGTGTTGGGCATGCCTTTCTGACATGGTGTTGGATGTGTTCCTCTCATGGTCAGATGTAAGTGTTGAGTGGGTCATTCTGACTTAGGGTCAGATATAAACACTGAAGAAGACCTAGATGGAGGCTAGGAATACAACCATAATTAGAAAGGGCTAGCTATGTAGAACTTCCTGTGAGGAGAAGAATCATGAGAGAGCACCCATGATGATCCAGTGATGATGATCCAATAGTGATGATCCATATCAAGTGATTATCCAGATCCAGTGATGATCCAGATCTAGTGATGATGATTCAACTCGAGTGATGATCCAGATCTGATGATGAAGATGACTTGAAGATGGAGATAACTTGAAGATAAAGATGACTTGAAGATGAAGATGACTTGAAGATGATGAGGACTCGATGATGATACAGATGATACAGAGAAGAATACTTGTGCTGATAAATTATGTCGAGAGAATACTTTCCTACTTAAGAGGGAGTGTTGATGTAATTGTAACTTCAGAATGTATTCACTTGTATTTCTTATGTATTGTACCACAATGCTTATTCCAGGATGTGTCTGTAATGTACTTGAGTCATGTCATGCCTCGATGTTCCTATCGGGAAGTTCTATCGAGTAAATAAGTCATGTCAAGTAATTGTGGGTAACCCTCCTATTGGACAAGGGTTAAAGTCCCCACAATTTCAAGGCACTAGGGTTATTAAAATATCCTAGAGAAGTTGTCACTAGTAGGGTATTGTCAAGTCAGGAATTAGTATAAATAGAGAGTGAGGATCTCTATTGATCATAAACTCACTCACACTCAGTTGTAGTGCATAGCTGAGGAAGAAGAAGACACTGGGGCTAGGAAGAAAGTGGTTGCTGCTATTGAGAGATCATCTTACTGTTTTGGGGTTTTACTTTTGGTGCTGATTCTATCTCTGAGGAAATTGTGGGGTTTTATCCATTTATGGTTTCCCTGAGGAAAAACATTGTTTTCATTCTCTCTTGTGTTTGATTGATGTCATTGTTATTATCTCAGTTAAAGATAATAATATAATGCTAGCTTAATGTTTAAAATCTAACATAAAGCACATATCTATTTTTTCTGAAAAGATGCATTGTTTTATTTTTTATTTAAGGCAAAAGGAAAAGCTAGTCTAGGTGTAGTTGACTTGTTTTTTTCCCACATCATCCTCCCTCCTTTTATCCAAATAAAATCATGTATGATTTTTCTTTCCATCCCTCTTTAGCTACCCACTTGAATTAGCAAATTCATGAGCATCTACTTAGATTCAGAAACTGCTTTATGCACCTATGGGGGATTTGACTAGATTTGGTAAGCCTGATTTTTTACTATTTTGAAAGGCATATTTATGCATTTGAATATCTCATGTAATTATATATTACAACAGCCTATTAATTCACAATTTTTTCTATTGTACAGTTAATCCAGATTAGTGTTCTGCTCCAATTTCAGTCTCCCTTGGTGTTAATTTTGCATGTTTGATTAGCAATTTTGTGAGTGTAATTGTTCTATCTCTTGGGTTCAATTTCGACATGGTATCAGAGCCTTTTGAGATTGATTTATCTCCTTCAAATTTTTTATTGTAGGTTCGACATCATTGACTGGGAGCACATTCTGCTGACTAGAGGGCACAATTTCTGAGCTATGGACCAATCTCAAAAGATAATCTTGACTCCATTCAGTTTCTTTGAGTGGAAAGCTGATATGGAGATATTGTTGAGAGAGAAATATCTCTACAAGGTGACTATGGAAACTAAGGCAGATCCCAATGCAGCTGCAAAGAATTAAATGGCACAACAGGAGGGATGAGGCCCATGGTCATTGTGTGTGAGCATTTTGAAGAGACATCCTCTTCAATCTTGATGGATTGACATCACCTAATGAAGTGTGGGATAATATAGAAGATATTTTTGGAAATATAGATGAGGTGAGAAGAAATAAAATTGAGAATGAGTTGATATCCTTGAGTCCCAGTAGCTTCGAATCATTGCAACTCTACTTTTCCAAGTTTTAGGCCCTTGTTATGCAGTTGAAATAGTGTGGGATTGAAAAGAATGAAGAGAAACTAGTCTTGGCCATCCTCTCTAAGCTTACTCCTTACTATTCAGTGTCTGTTTCGACCTTCGATGCCACCAAGTTGACAACTCCATCCTAGAAGATTCCTAAGCTTGCAGAGTTCACAGAATCCATCACATAGGAGCAAGACAAGTTGGTGATGATGGGCACCATCAAACCTTCCAAATACCAAGATTTGGTTGCTGGAGATTCAAAAGTGGATTCAAAAATAAAGAAAAAATATAAAAATCCACCTAAGCAAAAGAGAGACAAGTCTAAGTTTCACGAGTGGCCCTAAGGTTCCAAGAAGAAGAATAAACGGAGAAATGAGAAAGTTCCCATACTGCAATAAGGGCTATCATCCCGAGAGATCTTATATGAAGAAGAAAATTGACATGTTGACCCAAATCCTGGAGAATAATAACATCTCCCTTCTTGATTGCTCAAATAAGAAGGAAGGAGGATCAAATTCAGAAGACAGAGAGAGAGTACATGCCTTGGTTGCTAGAACATCAAGCTCACCTAGATTCATCATAGATTCTGGAGCTTCTAGACACATGGTTTCGACAAAAGATACATTCTCCTCTCTTGACATGTCGAAAGGACCACCAATACTTTTAGGAGAGGACTCTCTCACTGATAGTTTTGGGAAGGGTAGGATTTATCTTGACCATGGTAGTTTCAATAATTTATTGTATGTTCCAATTCTTTCCTCTAATATCTTCTCAGTGTATTAGATGACTCATACTGGGTCTCCAAATAAGTTCATATGCTCTCCTAATAATGTTGAAATCACTGATATTTTGAATGGTAAAGTCATAGCAAAAGGTGTTGTTGATCACACTTCAAAGGTATAGAAGTTTTCCCATTTTCTACCCTATTCAAACCCCTCTGCTCTTTTGATTCATGCTAATGAAGCAAGAAAGCTTTGGCATGAAATGTTTGTCTATCATAACTACAAGTATCTTTCTGATTTTAGTGAAAAATATATGGTCATAGGGTTACAAAAGATCAAGTTTTCTAAGGGATTCTATCAAGGTTGTATCCTAAAAAAACACCCAGAGCACAAGTATTAGAAAGCTAGTCATGAGAGAACCTCTGCACCTCTTGATTTGATCCACAGTGACATTGCTGTTCCATTCCCTCATATGTCCATGATTCAATCCAAATATGCACTAACCTTCATAGATGACTTTTCCAGGTATTGTTGGGTTCACTTCCTAAAGCATAAGTCTGTAGTTTTTGACCTCTTTAAGGTCTTTAGAGCCTTGGTTGAAAACCAGTCTGGGAGAAAAATCAAGTTCCTCATATCTGACAATGGTGGTGAGTATGTCAAGTTTGATTTCATTCAGTATTGTAAATATGTAGGTATTCATATGCAGCATATGCAACATTCGATCCCTTACACACCACAGCAAAATGGTGTTGCTGAGAGAAAGAATAGATCATTGAAGGAGATAGCAACCTGCATGATCGAGGCTAAGACATTGCCGCCAAAGTTTTGGGATGAAGCTATAAAATTTTCATCCTAAATCCAAAATATGGTGCCTCATAATCAACTTGATGCTATGACTCCTTTCGAATCTTGGAGTGGGCACAAGCCAGATGTGACCCATTTTAGGATTTTCGACTCAAAGGCTTGGGATACAATTCCAACTAAAAAGAGGAAGGCTTTGCAACCCCAAATCCAAGAGTGCCTATTTGTTGGGTATTCTGAAGATTCAAAAGGGTACAAGCTGATAAAATTGAGAACTAACAAATCTTTCATTGAAAGAAGTGTTCAGTTCCAAGAAGATCCTTTAGTAGCAGTTGAAGTTGGAGATTCTTCTTAACCACCATAACCATTGATTGTAAGTGGAGAGCCTGATGAGTTTGTTGATTCTGATATGTCCGATAATTATGATTTGATTGCATACCCTAATAGTCCTACAATACCAAAATGGGCAGCAAATACCATTCATGCAGCTGAGGAACTAGCTGGAAATCCTAATGACACTAGGAGGACTAGATCTCAATTTGAGAGTGCCCTTTGTGTGAAAGATCCTCTATTTCCTGGGAAGTTCTATGTGATGGTTGAATCATATCTATAGACATATGAAGATGTAGTACATGATCCAATATGGCAAACAACCATGAAATAATAATTCAGCTCGCTCTAGAAGAACAACACTTGGGAACTGGTTGATCTTCCCCCAGAGAGGAAGCTAGTTCAATGTATGTGGGTTTTCAAGACTAAGTTTTCTACTGATGGTTCACCTTTGAAATATAAGGCAATATTGGGAGCCAAAGGATACTCAAAATTACATGGTATTGACTACAATCAAACCTTTGTACAAGTGGCAAAGATGGACTCCATAAGGATAGCTCTAGCCATTGCAGCTTCGAAGCAGTGTGAAGTGCATCACATGGATGTGAAGTGTTATTTCCCAAATGGAGATATCACTGAGGATATTTACATGCAGCAACCTGAAGGTTTTTTTTTCTAATCCATATTTAGTGTGCAGGTTAAAGAAATATTTGTGTGGGATCAATTAAGCCCCCAGGGCTTGGTATTCCAAGATTGATGATTTTTTTCTATCACTGAGTTTTGTTCGATGCAAGTTTAATCCTAATGTATATTTGAAGATGATTCATTGTTATTTGATGATTATTTTCTTGTATTTTGATGACCTACTGATTATAGGAAGTTAAAAGAATGATATTTCCTCCTTGAAGGATGTAATGAACCATGCATTTTCTATGACAAATTTGGGATTATTGAGCCAATTCTTCGGTCTCAAAATTGCTCAATTCCAAAATGGAATCAAATTACATCAGTCCAAGTAGGATTCATATTTTCTCATCAAGTTCAACATAAAATATTGCAATCCAAGCAAGACTCCCTTCCTTTTAGGAGTTAAGCTTGAAGAAGTGGGTTCTTTTCCTGTGGTAAATAATACAGTGTATATGCAGTTGATTGGGTGTTTGCTTTATCTTACACACACTTGACCTGATATATATTATATAGTTAGTGTGGTTTCAAGATACATGGATTGGCCTCATGAGATCCACTGGAGGGAGGCCAAAAGGATCCTAAACTGTGTTCAAGGAACAAGAAATCATGGGATCTTCTACAAAAAAAAATATGATCTTGATTTAATTGGGTTTACAGACAGTGATTGTGAAGGTGACAACACTAATTGAAAGTCTACATCAGGATATGTGTTCATTCATGCAGAAGGACCAATCAATTGGTCAAGCAAGAAGCAGAGTGCCAAAGCACTCTCATCTATCGAAGCAAAGTATAGAGGAGTTGTAAATGCAACAACTCAATGTTTGTGGTTGCAGGGGATACTTGGAGAACGTGGCTTCAAATCAGAGTTTTCAACCATTATCTATTGTGATAATCAAAGCACCATTCAAATCTACAATGATCCAGTTCAGAAACAATGAACCAAGCACATTGAGATTCATATGCACTACATCAGATAGCTTGTGCGTGATGGTACCATTGTTCTACTCTTCTGTGCATCTTCAGAACAAGTAGCAGACATCTTCAAAAAAGTTTTTTGTGAGAATACCTTCAGCAATCTCAAATAACTACTGGGGATTTCTAATCATGCTATGAGGCATGATTGATGATAATATTTCTAAAAAAAAATTCCTGTCCATGTTTAAGGGAGGATTTTCCCATTGGGTTTTTTCCTCTTTCCTTGGTTGTATGGACAAGTAGTATGTAAAGGGTGACTAAGCCTTGTTTCCAGGCCCTATATTTTTCTAATATTTACTCATAAATTCATGCTTAAGGGAGGGTTTTAGAATAATCAACCCATATTTACCTACATTAGACATTAATTTAATTATTTTTGTCTTATTACCTACTTTCTTAGATTCCATTCTATGCTAATGGCCTTCTACATGTCCTAGAAGTCAACACATGTTGAAACTAAGTCAAGGAGTGCTAGGGAAACATCCTGGAAACCCAATTTAGCATGTCTGCTTTATTCCAGATTCTCTAAAGCACATATCTTCTTTTTCTGAAAAGCTGCCTTGTTTTATTTTTTATTTAAGGCAAAAGGAAAAGATAGTGTAGGTGTAGTTGAATTGTTTTTTTCTCACATCATCCTCCCTCCATTTTTCCAAATAAAAGCATGTATGAGTTTTCTTTCCATCCCTCTTTATCTTTCCAACTTGACTTAGCAAATTCATGAGCATCTACTTAGATTTGGAAACTGCTTTATGCACCTGTGGGGGATTTGACTAGATTTGGTAATCCTGCTTTTTGACTATTTCAAACGACATTTTTATGAATTTGAATATCTCATGTAATTATATATTACAGCATCCTATTACTTCACAAGTTTATTTATTGTATACTTACTCAATACAGATTAGTGTTATGCTCCAATTTTAGTTTCCTTTGGTGTTAATTTTGCATGTTTGATTAGCAATTTTTGAGTGCAATTGTTCTATCTCTTGGGTTCAATTTCTACAATTTTGAGGATTATGGACTATAAATCCATAAAAGTGGGGTTAAATGTAACACACAAATGTATTTTTCAAGGTGATTTCATCAAATATGATTAGGTTCTTGATATTCCAAATTACACAAGCATGATTTTTAGTAACTTATATTAAGTATTCAAAATTTACAAATTAAAAGCATAGATTCAATTGTTTGTAATACCAAGATACCATATCCACACAGTTGTCAATGTTTATAATATTTGAAGTGTAGGGAAAGGCAGCGGAGTTCCACTTCGTGTTTTAGCAACACTTACAAAACACACAAAAAACTCAAATCAACACCTATAGGTGTGTTGCAACTTGTAGTTTAATTAACTGTTAGATGTTACAGTTGTGTTGCAATTGACTGTTTGGTGTAACAACAAAGTTGCAATAGTGTTTCAGCTGAATGTTTAACTCCGATTCTATGACCCTCTCGTTCATAAACTTAATACAAGTATTCTACTGTATCAATAAACCACATTAACATATTCAAAATCTGGTTTTTCATCAATATAACTTCAAAAAATAAATCCGAGCTTTCAAACTCAAAACAGAGTAAAAACAAAAAAATACACAGTAAAAATTCAAAGTTTCAACTTTGTGTATCCAACTCAATAATTTTCCGTATCAGTGATCTATATATTTCTATGTGTATTTCTTAGTGTCACAAACATGATTACAATATTAGGTATTTATAGTGTTTGGGCTAAGTCAGTCATTAACTACTAATTGACCCTTAGCATTACAAAAAATAGAATTTACTGTTATAATTTACAGTCTAGAAAAAATGAAGAAACTGTGTCGCTCCTCAGAATATTAGATGTGCTTCTTGGTAGACTTGAAACAACCTTTCATGATTTAATAATTTGATGTCTATTAGACATTGTGACGGTGAGGCGGTGTGGAGACTCTTCAGAATTTGGGCGACAACAAATCTGGGCGATGTCGCCTTTTCAAAAAATCCAACGGTTAGTGATCCGACTCTTCAGTTTTTCAGAGGGCTGGGTGGTGGAGTAATTAACTGATTTTAACATTCCCCCCCTTAATTACTACAACCAGAAAACAAAATTTTGTAACACTATATTTCTGTTACAACTTAAAAACTCCAACGTTTTTCCTATGAAGCTCAAACAACTCTTTTCCCAGAGGCTTTATAAATAGATCTACAAAATTCCATACTAATTTCATACTCACCTCCTCTATCTGATCTCAATACTTTAATAAATATATCACTCTCATTTTAAACCATAGCTTTAAATATTTTAAACACATCAAAATCTTGAGATTTCTGTTTCAACAAATACACCCAAGTTTTTTTACTGAAAGACATAAAATAAACATTACTAGTCAAAGAAGGTGTTTTCGTTGGTCCACAAAAATCTATGTGTACCATCTCTAATGGTGCTTTTGCTTTGTATGAGACTCCAGAAATAAATTTCTCTCTATGATGCTTCCCCAATATACAACTCTCACATGATTCTGTTGGCTGCTCAATACTAGGTAATCCTTTTACCATCTGCTTCTTCTGTATCAAATATAATCCACCAAAATGTAAATGGCCATACCTCAAATTCCATAACAATGATTGATCTAGCCTCTTAGTTTTATAAGCATTCAAAGAGTTTAGATTAATAGGTTTTTATGAACTACAGAGACAAAAGGTTTACCAAATAATTATAGAGAGTGAAATGGAAGAGGATGGAAGAAGGTTTTCGTCATCATTCTCATCATCGTCATCATCATCATCATCATCATCATAACCATTTTCCATCATCATCATCATCATTTTCCATCCTCATCGTCATCATCATCATCATCATCGTAATTGTCATTCTCATCATCATCATCATCATCATTATCATTATTCGTCATCATTATCATGGTCATCATCATCATCATCATCATCATCATAGTCATCATCATCCTCATCATCCTAATCATCATCATCATCGTCATCATAGTCATATTCATCATCATCATCATCATCAACATTGTTCATCATCATTGTCATCTTCGTCATCATCATCATCATAATCATTATCATAGTCATAATCCTCATCATCATCATCATCATCCTCATCCTCATCATCATCATTGTTCATCATCATCATCATGGTCATCATCATCATGGTCATCATCATCATCATCATCGTCGTCATCATCATAGTCATCATCATCGTCGTCGTCGTCGTCATCATCATCATCATCATCATCATTGTCTTAATTTCAGGTAGGGTATGATTTAATCAACCTATGATGGGAGAATCAAATTCCATCATCATCGTCGTCTTCATCATCATCATTATTTTTCATCCTCATCATCATCATCATCGTCGTCATCATCATCATCATCATCATTGTCATAATTTCAATTAGGGTGACATGTTTTGTGTGTGTGAGTGACACAGAGAGAGAGAGGTAAGGTGATGTGGTATTTGTATGTGTATGTAAGAGAGTGAAAGAGAGAGAGATAAATTGTGGGTGGGTGAGAGAGAGAGTATGTGTGTGACATACCTAAATACTACAGGGTTAGATGGGGGGAGAGAGAGAGGGCAAGAGATAGGGATGGAGGGTTAGGGAGAGACAAGGAGAAAGGGGAAGAGGGTTAGGAAAATAGGGGAGAAGGAGTATTAAAATTAGGGAGAGCGGGGCTCGAGATGCTTGAAAATGAAATCAAACCAAAGTTTCAAATACTAAACAGATGCACGCACGTGTGTTTAACATGTATGCACTCAAAAGCACGATCATGTTGTTAGTGCATACGCGTTAATTTTTTAAACTACAAGCAAGTGTGTTTGTCACACATACGCGCTACTTTAAATTTTGAATTTTGGAGGGCACCTTTTTTCCAACCTACATCATGGATGACTTGGTTTCTTTGGTTTTAGGTTTGGGTTGCAAAACCAAGTGGTTTGGACTATCTTATGATAGCAAACATGTTTTGTACAACTTCTCATATTTCATGCATGATTTACATATTCCATGCTTGTCCACTGCTAATGAAATTTCACACACTTATGTAACTCTGTATGTAGATTATGAATATGTAATTGTTATTTAAATCTATTATATTTTTCTATTTTTTATTTAATTTTAAATGGACTAATGCCAATCTAGCAAAAAAGGTAGGCTATTTTCTTTGGCTATAAATTTTGATTGGCTCACCTATTTAGAAAACAGAAAAGAACCTGCAAAACAAGACACAAAGACCTACATCCTTAAAAAAATATATAGTTCATTAACTATGTTAAGACCAATATGTCGTGGACCAATGCTCGACCTTGTTATTTTAGGGCATCACTGACTTCCTTAATTTAAATATATATATATA
>LPNX010447802.1:28039-51391 GCA_001517045.1 Pseudotsuga menziesii
GAAACTCATGGACCAACGCAGACATATTCATTATTTTTTGGGAAAAAAATAACATACCGATTTTAGAAGAACCTCGTTTTTTTGGATTTATATTTAGTTTCCATAAATAAAAGTTATATATTCCGGAAGGTAATGCGATTGTCTATGTTTCATATTCTCACGCATCTTCCAAAAAGTTGTGTAGGTACCTCTAATATTTATTTTTGACGTTTAGATTTATGTTTATCTAGAAGTCCATTGCAACAAATGCGTCATAAGTGACCATCCCTTAATCTTCGAGCTTCAATAGAATTATTTCAATCAACAAAGTCTCCAACCATTAAAACATCATCATGGTTGTGAGCCCATCCATTAGCATCCACCGTTTAGAATAAAACGCAATTTACATCCGAATAGGATGGAAAATCAACACATTGAAACATGAGACGCTGCAAATCCTTTTATTTTATAATCTAGTATAGAACCATAAGTGTTTAACCCAGACAAATTAAAACTTATATATGCGGTAGCTATAAAATCCCTTTCCACTTGTGGATCATGAACCCAATGGGAACCCATTGCAACCCGTACACTATCATATCCTTACCATAATATTGTTGAGGTATCCATGTTGTGCTGTCCAAACCATCGTGTCAGTAGACACATGCAAAAAAACTAAATAGTGTTAATACTATTATTAAGGACCAAGTATCAAATTCATAGTTCTAATTAACAACATTGTAAATTAAAACCCTCTCCTCTGTACAGAGAAGGAGGCATGAGAGGAGGTGACCCTGTCACCACTCTCATCAATCCAATCTTAACAAACTCGCATTCCATAGTATACATGATCAAAAACTGTGTAATGTAAATTATAACTAAATAAGGAAAGGTATGGGGGGTTAAAACCATTACCTGGTGAAACAAAGCATGGACTTGGAGATTAAAGTTAGAATTCGTTCAAAGATTTCTGTAGCCACTGAACTCCACGTGCACATTAAAAAGGAAATGAATAGTTTAAACAACCACTTCCTTAGAAAAGAAACAAATAATGTAGAAGGAATCTCAAAGTAAAACTCACCTCAACTGAATGCAGAGAGGGCCACAGGCCAACTCCTCCTGTATTCTCCTTATTTATCCTTTCTTGCATAATGATCCAAAACCCCAAAATAAATGGGGTATTGGTTTTTTTTAACCTTTAAAAAATATAAATCTATCAAAGCAACTGATCATTTGTTGATTTACCTCGTTAAAGGCTAGGTAAGCTACAAGGCCTTCGCTAAAGATCGAAGAAGGGTTGGTTTCCTTCCATAACCCGCAATAAACCAGATAGGACGAGACCATAATGGTGACCACTTAACCTCTTACCATAGTGATAAAAACTTCAATTAAAACTGAGATACAAGAAGAAACCCTTCATTAATAGAATGTGAAAGGAACGAGCAAGACTGTGCAACGCACCCATGAATGGATAAGTTTGTTTTCCAAAGGAACAACTACAAACCAAACAAATGCAGCGATAAACACTTGAATAGATTAAAGACGGGTTAAAAAGCTTTGTAATAACTTACCTTGAGATTCAAATAAGTTGAGGGATGAGATCCCTCTCAGCCCACAACACATTCAAATTAAACTTGCCATTGAATGTGCTTGGTTGCGCTATAAACTCACAGCTAGGGAAATGTTCCTTTTGTACATCCCTTTGAAATTTATTTGCATGCCAAAAGTATAATGTATCACCCACAATGTGTAATGTTGTGGCTAAGGTCACAACTATGGTGAGTATTATCATTATAGTTCAAACATTTAATCAGGCTCTAAACCAATACTTGCACTATGCTTCCAACATTATAACACTCAAACAAAAAAAATTAATATACCCCCTTTCCAACCGTATTTACGAGGGTTTTTTTAATAAAGAAGGGTGAACCTTTAAGGGTCGCTAAGACTAAGCTTTAGTTTTTAGGCTTAGGTCTGAAATGACCAAACTTTAAATAAACATAAAGAACTAAAAACATCACCTTGGCAAGTCTACTATAAGGTTGTCGTCACCCGAAGACAACATCATGGTGGGATTAAACTGACAATCAAGCATAGAACCAATTCTATTTAAAATTATATGCATAAATATATGTGATGATAGTAATAAGACGCTACAACCACAATTACATGTTACGACAAAGAAAATAGTAAATCATTAGAGTAAAACAAAAATAATTTTTTTATGGATTTTATAGGTGTGTGACAGAAATGGTATCATAGCACGGTTAAAACACTTGTACTAAACATTACCAACACTGACACTGATAATACATAAAACTAACTTTATTTTGTTGTGGTTTGACTCTCTTATGAACAGGAAGACAAGAATAACCTTGTTTTTGTAGGAAATTATAGAAAATGTGGCAATGTTTGTAGAAGAGGAATCACATCCTAGGAATCCATTAAATAATGAAGAAGGTAACATAAGGGATGGTGAAATATGGATAAACCTAAATGAAAGTAGGAACGATAATCTGCGTGAATTACAAGAAACCATCAAGGAATTAAAGGAAGAACTAAAATTTGTTAAACAAGATAATGAATGTATCCTAAAAGCATAAGAAGTGTTGAATAACATTATGTTTTCTGAAGTACACAGTAATGAAAGAGAGAAAAATAAGGAACCATAACTTAACATGGAAAAAACTACACCTTACAAACGTAAGGGAAGAAAAATGGATTTTTCCAAACATGGGAAATAATATTCAAGTGAAGAATCAACAAAACATAATATTGAAACACATAAACAATCTAGTGAAAATAGTGATAGCAGCAAAAGAAGAAGAAATACAAACTGTATGATGAACTTTTAGGTGAGCTAAAAAAATCAAACCTCCTATGTTTAACATAGAGATCAAGAAGGGAGAAGAAACAAAAGCTTGGTTATATGGAATGAATAAATATTTCCATAATTTTAACTATTCTAGTGAATTAAAAGAAAAAATGGCCATCTGTGACTTCAAAGGAAAAGATGATATCTAGTGGTAAGACATAAAGAAAGTAAAAGGAATAAAATAATGTTATGTAACATGCAAAACCTTCAAGAAACATTTTAAATGAAAGTATATCTTAGAACAATATTATGAAAACAAAGCTAAAGAGTTTAAGAGTTAATATTAAGTGCCATAAGTATGAAAGAACTATGCCATAAATTCTTAAGTTTACTTGATTATGTTCCTTATATCATTGATAAAAATCCAAAATTACAATGCTTTCTTAGTTGTTTACCTCTTAGGTTCATAGATATGATCGAGTACGATAATCCAAAAACTCTGGAAGAGACAATGAGAAAAGAAAACTTATGTTATGATCAAAATATGAATAAAAGGGAAAACATACCTAACTAGAAAACTAAAAGATGTGAAAACTTTGATCAGAAAAAAGAAAAATACTAAGTTTTATAAGAACCACCCATTTCATTTAATAAAAATACTGCATAGAGGGAACCACTAAAATACTGGCAATGTGGTGAGCCACATTACTTTTAAAGCCTTCCCCATAAGAAACAATTTTTTTAATAATGTTAACTCAATTCAAGAAGCTACTATAGTTGGGGATATTGAAAGAATCATACCCATAATTAGTGCAGCATTGGAGAATCGACAAGCAAACCATTAAACATCATTGGTCGAAATCGAAGTTATGATAAAAGACAAACCCATTTCTATATTAATTGATATAGGTGCAAGTCTCAATTATGTATCACCTAGAATTGTAGAATTATAAAATTACAACAAGTATGAAAAATCCTAGCTAGTACAACTTGCTACAGGCACAAAATGAAAATTTACTAGTTACGTGAAAAACTATGAATTTATAATGAATGAATTGAAGGCACTTGTTGATTTAAATGTCTTACCATTAGGGTCTTGTGATTTGCTGATATGAATGGACTAGTTAGAAAAACATAGAGTTATGTTAAATTGTTTTTATAAAAACTTACATTTTTATATGATAAAGGTAATACCATTATTGTAAAAGGAATTCCTAGAAAGGTTACTATATGAGAGATCTATTCCTTACAGATGAAAATGTATGTACGTAAGAGATACAAATTTTTTGCAGTCTATGTAATGGACAACAAAGAGAATGATAATCAACTTAAAATAGGTGGTACCCTCATCCAAAGCTCCGTATCAGATGAATATAGTAGATCTTACTGAAATTAAATCACAATTGCATGAACTAATTGATAAAAGATACATTTGACCTAGTGTTTTCCCTTAGGAAGCACCAGTATTATTTGTAAAGAAAAAATATGGCACTTAAGAGTATGTATAAATTATCATCAATTAAACTAAATGACTATTAAAAATTGATATCATTTCCCCTGGATTGACGATCTATTCTATCAATTTTGAGGGGAAACCATCTTCTCAAAAATAGATTTAAGTTCCATATACCATCATGTACAGATCAAAGACGAAGACATCTTTAAAACTACTGTTAGACCCTCCCTTACAGTCATTACAATATTTTGTTAATTCCCTTTGGGTTAAGAAACTCCCCAACAACTTTTATGTGTTTAATGAATAGTATTTTAAGTAAATACATAGATAAATTCATAATAATCTTTGTTGATGACATATTAGTATACTCTAAAAATAAAAACAAGAGAATGAAGAACATTTAAAAAGAAAGGGGTTGAAAATTTAAAAAAGGTTTACAAATATAAAGGAGGTAAAGATTATTTGCGCAAAGTTTGTTTTGATGGATTTGGTTAATCCTTTTGGTGTTAATGGTGATTGCATCGGAGATATCAATATTTAAAATGCACATCTCTTTACTTTTGGAAACACAATATCTTAGTACATGAGTGCCACTACTCAAATGGAAACCAACGAGAATTATGGAGCATAACCATAAGAGAGTACTTGGTGCAATGGAAGCAGTTACCAAGTGAGGATGCCACTTAAGAATATGAAAACAAATTGCAACATCTAAACTTGGCATTTTCTGAGGACAATAAATTTTGGGTGGGTAGGAATATCATGTCCCATTCAAATAAGACTACTTGCAAGTAATGCTTCACCAACCTACTAGTTCCCTAGGTTGAGGCATAAACATAAATTTTGTAATAAAGGAGCTATAGGAACCAAAATCATCTTATTTTGGTATATTCACATTAAAATAGGTCACATAAATAATACATTTTTAGAAAACAAGGTGGCATTGGTTCATGAAGACAACTGGAATCTTTTCTAAGCTTTGGATGACTAGATTCCCCACACACTTGGCATGGCATTCACCCAAATTAGAACCCAAGGGGGAATGTAAATTTATTGCATGACGATGTGGTATCTCATAGCATAGAATGAGCCATGGAAGAGGAAGGTACTAAAAATACAATGTGTGCCACTTGGAAGGAGATTACATGCACTCTATAACAACAAATGATGAAAGATTCTATGACAACTATAAAAAATTCAGACCTGATTGAATACCTATTAAAAATATGAAATGAGAGGAACAAAAATAACCTCTAATAGTTTTCTCTTTGAGATTTAGAGGCATCCATTCAAATTGGAGAAAGATTTGGATCATAAAGAAACAAGACAAGTGGCATATGAGTTACTAAACCACTAGAATGAGTTGGAGGAATCCTATGGAGGTAAATTCGACCTTAGGAGGCCTCATGAATATAATAAAAGGATTTTTTGAGGATAACAGATTTGGATTATTTTTAAATTTTTCTTTTCCATTTTTGAGAGCTTGTGCTTGTCCATTGCACGGTAAGTGTTCACTCTCCCTGCTTGTGAACCAATTTCAAGGGATTTGGATTCCTTTCCAAGTTGGATGATTGAGATTCGATTCATAAATATCATTGCATATGAATGAAGGATTTTTATTTGTAGCTTGAAGTTCCATATAGTTTGATATTCCATCTATATCCCCCATTTTCGCATTCCTACTTTACAATTTCCCCTAGCCTCATGTGATGGCGCACTTGTTGGAGTTGTTCTTGGGATTGGATGGCTATATTTGATGACCAAAATTGGGTATATAATTTATGGATATGTAATATCATGTTTGTATACTATATGACTTGAAATATAAGTAATCCACATGTGAAGATCTTGCATTTCCATGCTATTAAATGACTAGTTTTAATGTATTTGGATTCAATTTTGAAAGAGTTGTATATCAGATATGTATGGAGGAATTTATTTGATGTTTAATTATTTTGGATATAAAAATTTTATTCTTTATATGGTCTCCATTTATTATTCCATTATCTGAACTATTCCACATACTTTTCATGAGTTGAAATCGAGCTAGTAATGCCATTTCCCCTTAAGCAATTTCACTGAAAGTTGTCATATAAATGTTGAACTTTATAATAAGTTTTAATATCTAATAAATATGTGAAATTATAGCCCTTGATGTATTATATAAATACCCATACTCTGTTCACAAATTTTGGAGGATCATACTTGAGTTGGGAAGCCAATTTGGCCTACACCCTAGGGGGAATTTGACCACAATTTCCTAGGAATTTCTCTCTTTCTGTACTTATCCCCAAAAAAAGTTGCAGAAGCTTAAAGTCAGATAAAAAAATGTTCATAGGTCGTTTTTGTAATAATTTTTATACCCAAATCCTATCACCAACATGTGATGAGATCCTTAACCCCTATGTTTTCCCTTAATCCCAAAACTTGGTGTGGAAACTTGCTCTGGATATCAATTCTACTTGAAAAAACCTAGCAGCGTGCTTACCTTTTGGCTGATGAGAAGTACCTTATTCAGCACCACCTATGTCCTATTATAGAGAAACTATGCCACCACGGAAGTTCTTTGTCTTTGAAGCGATTCTCACCTAAACCGCTCTATCATAAGAGAACAAAAGGACTACCCCGGGTAAAATGGGAGAAAGAGAAGTTTCTCGAGCCTTCTAGATCATGAGCGTCGTGTCCTCCCTTATCCCTATCAATATGGGTCAGTTGAGCCTGAGATACCTCTTAATAGGATCTTAGAGCCACCTCACCCACAATTCTCTCAACTATCGCTATCTAGGGAGCCTTATAAATACAAGCTCATGTCCATAGTTGAGGGGGGGAGAAGAATAATAGAGTTATGTTGCTGAATTGATACCCTGGCCCAATCTATCAGAGAGAAATTGTGGAACAAGTTGGAGCTATCAGGGACAAGGTTTTAGTTTGTCAAGGAGTGTCTCGACACTAAGGCACATGGTTGTAAGCTCTTTCATTTATTTTCTAATGCAAAGTTGATTTCCTTCCCACATGTTTGTTGTGTAAATCTCACATATATGTTATTGGATTCCTTAGTCACTAATATGGACGTCTAGATTTTTTTTTGGTAGCTTTGATGTCTTTGTATGTTTGATATATCTTACAGGTACATAGGTCTTTCATCAGAGTTATATTCCATGCTTCTATAATCTTCAGGGAAGGTCTTCAACTGAGTTACTCACTCATTTGTTATGGTGCTGAACCATTCAGACCAGAGGAACAACTTCTGTCCACAGAAGATGCATTATTCCTGATTACAAATCCAGCGAATCCGCTGGGAAGAAAATCAAATTTCAGTTGATCTGATCTTCCTCAGTCCTTGAACCATTGTCTGAATCCAGGCTCTATCTCCAACTCTCTTCAGTCAGATATGCCATCTGACTTAGTGAATTTTGGCTTAAAACTTTTAGATTTGTTCATATCTGAACTATTTTAACCTTATATGGTCTTTTCTATTGTCAATTCATTATTCTTTCCCTTGAATAATCAATTTTTAACTTGAATTATCGTTCTCCTTGTGTTTTGTATCTATTCAGGTAAACGCACATGTGTCGTTGGCAAGAAGCGGTGCCACCGCCTAAAATCTGTTAGCCATAAGCGGTGCCATTTCTTGAGTCCCTTTATCCAGAAGAAATGCTCATCCAAAATCACTCTGTCAAGATCCCTCCAGCATGGTTCCAGGTAGGACTTGTTCCAGAACTAGTTTTTTGTGATTTTTTGCAAAAAAATGGATTTTGCTTGCTTTCAGCCATGCACTGTCAGGCTTGTGTTTTGAATCTGTATGCTCATGGTTGAAAATTTTGTGGTAAAAATTGGTTTGATTGAAGAATTCAAAAGATAGATTAGGCTTGCTGATTGTTTGTGTTCTATCATGCTTGTTGGTTGTGATTTTGAAAGGAATTTTTGAAAGCCGAGGTTTCATATTAGATCTCTTTTCATTTCATTTATAAGGACTGAAAGAAAAACCACTTGCTTATCATCTTAATTTCATTTTTTCCATAGAGTACTTCTTTTTTCTAATTTAAAAAGAATTTTTTTATTGAGATTAGGTCATTATTATTACTGAGCATAGGACATTGGATATTTGATTAGCATTAGAAGCTTTCAAGTTCTCTTTGTTCTTTTGTCTCTCTTGCATTAGTACTATCTCATCAAAAGAAAAAATAGTGTAGTTTTAAGTTAGATCTATCTATGTTTAAAATTAAAATAAAAAAAAAGTAGAGTGCATTTGCTTGTAGAGTGCTTGTTGTTTTTATTTTAGGAAAAGAGACTCTTACCTCTTTGATTGCTTTCAAAATGAGTTTGGAATGTGTTGTTTGTCTTTGGATTTTATTTGTTCAAAGTAGTTATTTGGAAGTTTTTGGTTTTCAAAATGAAAACAAAATACTCTATTTCCCTCCCATAAGTGGCATACCACGAACGGTAAAGTGAAATATTTGCATCTACATTCTGCATTGTTTTACTTTTTTGTCAAAATTCCATGCATTCACCTAACCATCCACTTTAAAATTAATGGTAGTTATAGCCTTTCAATTTACATAGCAATTTGAGTGATAGGCTAGAGACATGTTTAGGCATCGTTAAGTGTAGAAGTTGCCGTTACTTGTCCACATTACATCTCGGGACTCGTGCGGTTCTTTCACATACCATTGGTATATCAAATGACCTTTCATGTACCCTTGACTTATGTGGAAAGGTACTTCAAGTACTCAATTATATATAGGGAGGCCCCTTGTGAACGGTTATGAATTAGACAACACTACTACCGATTTGAGCTCTCACGTACCTTGCGTATATCGAGAGACCCCACTAGGATACCTTATCTTTCTCAGAGAATCCCTTTGGCAATCTTGCTTGGAGCCATACACCGAAAAAAACATTCATGGATATTAATATGCACGTACCCTTGAGGTATATCGCAAGTGGCACCTTATTGACAATCCTAGTGAGAGACCTAACTATCTGAACTCCTCCTGTCATTTAAGTTTGAGTGTTTGGCCTATAGCTTGAGTAGGGAAATGTTTGGTGTTTTCTATAGTTTTGAGACCCTAGGTTAGATAGGAACTATACAAAATGGATGAATTAAGACAGTCCAAAAGAGTACGGGGCTTGCCACCTAATTTTATTCTTGTTTTAGAAGACAATCCTATGAAAGCTATCAACCAAGGAGCTACTACCAACTCCCAAGTGGGAGAAAATGTGGTTGCAGAAAGCAGAGATCCATATCCTTCGCAAGGTCTTCCCTTGGTCCAAAATCATTCTATGGGAAATATCTCACTCCATTCTCCCATGGAAGGCCATGTTGATGATACTACCTATCTAGATTATGGTCCCAATGCTCCGTTTTGGGATACCTCTATGGGTCAAGCCATTGCTTCATTTGGCACCCGTCCAAACTCTTCTGAAGATATTTCTCCAAATGAAGAAGAATGTAGAAAATACCAAGCATCTATTCTTCATGCAAGATAACAAGACAATAAAATAGATAGCATATTGGGTACACCACCACCTCGTTCAACAGTTTTTCCTCGTAATCCGGACCCTTGGCCTGTGGGATATCACTCACTTGCTGATTATATCAAACCCGTTGAACCTATTCTATATTGCAATGTGACTCCACATAAGCCAGATCAAACTACCAACCCCACCACCTACCATATTATGTCTGTTCCAAATCCTCCCAGGTATTTCGCACCTGGGGCACAACATTCAATTCCTGTTTCATCAATACCTTATAATGTCAGGGGGAAACTCTCGACACGACCTACGTTATTTGTCACTGGAATTTTAGCTAATCATGGGAAGGCCTCTAGTATAGAGAAATCTACAATTTATGTCCCTCCTACCCACACAAATTTGGTTAACCCCCCATCCAGTTCAGGTTAGCCCTTGGGGGCACAACCTATAACCCATCAAACATCTTGGGGGTATGGTTACATAGCAAATCAAGTAAACATTAATTACCAACCCAACCCTACAGGAATGTCTTATGCTAGAGTTCCATATCCTCATAATACTTTCACTCCATGGGGGCAACCTAACTGGTCCTACATGCCAGCTATGGGAGGGATACCTATACATACTGTGAGAGGTGCCATAGGACCGCCTTATGGAGGTCCTCCCCCTGGGGAACCTAATGGTCATGGAGGGCCTGGTGGATTTCCTCCTTATGGTCCTAATGGTCCTGGTGGTCCTAGGGGGGCTGGCAGCTTCCCTCCTAACTATCTCGGAGGGTCTGGTGGCCCTCCTCCTAGTGGTTTTAGAGGTTTTAGAGGCTCCAAAGGTTTACCTACTAGGTCTCCCACAGGGTTAGGTGGTCCTCCTCCTAGTGGTCTAGGTGTTCCTAGTGGTCCCAACAGTCCTGGTGGTGCTAAAGGCCTTAGTGGTCCTCCTCCTGAAGGCTCTGATGGTCCTAATAGTCCGGATCCTAGAAATCAACCCCCTGCAGGTGGATCTTCTGGTGGTTATTCATCACAACAACCTGTCTATCAGTTTACTTATTGTCCTACTGGTACTTATATGCCATATCAATACTACCAGTACGTGCAACCTAATTGCCAGTTACCTTTCCTAGCAACTTTGGACTTGCCTAATTTGTCCAAATTGATTAATGATCCCATTCAACATAACCCCTCGTGGCCTCCCATTCTGGTAAAGTTACCATCGGACATACCAAAGTTTGATGGGAAGCAGGGAGATGATCAACAAAAGCATGTCATGAAATTCCATTTGTGGTGTTCTTCGAGCTCCCTTATGGATGATTCAATTCGTTTAAGACTTATCCAGTGAACTTTCACTGGTACCGCTGCGAAATGGTACATTGAACTTTCGCAACATTCGTTTGTGGATTTTGGATTGTTGGCAACTGTGTTTCTTACACACTTTCAGCTTCCCATCCATTATGAAATGGGTATAGATCTCTTAAATTCTCTATGGAAAAACACCTCCACCCACATATCTGATCATATCCATGAGTGGAGAAGGAGGAGAAGAATTATTAAGGCTCATATCCCAGATCTGTTGTTAGCTGATTGGTTTACTAAATATTTGTTGCCTCCAATCTCCTGAAATCTGGCTATGGGAAGTGCTATTACTAAAGAGAAAGCCATTAGTTGAGCCTAATATTTGGATTTGGTATATTCCCAATTGGGAACATTATATGACTTGATCCCTCAAGCTCCTCGCCCAAGCACCGATCCTGCTAAGCCACCTGTAGAAACCCCTGTTGATGGGATTGTTGGTTTAATCCAGTCCCTGTCGGCAACAAAACCTGCCAAGCAATACTAGATTTCCACCCCTACCTTCAACTCCCAAGGTTTTTGACGAGGTAAATTTCATTCAAAGTACTCAAACGACTGGCAATAATAAAAAGAAAGGTAAAGCTAAAAACAAAAACCTAGAAACCAACAAGAGAATCCAAAACCAACCATCAATGAGAACGATAAAGGAAAAATAAAAGCAAACTATCCATGTCTACTATGCGGAGGTGACCACTTCATGAAAAAGTGTCCTCATCGTGAAGAAATCACTCAATTTTTGAAAACTAATCCCGCTCCCGTAGTTCTCACGGATCCTTTTCCCTCTCAACAACAAATGATAGACCACATGTCTAATAAGGTAAATCCTTGTTCTTCAGAGGAAATTCACATGACGTCTTCAGAAATTATTAGTTTACAAACTCGAACTCAAAGTTATGACAAACTCGCAGAAAAGAAAGAAGACAATTCTTCTTCAAGAAAAGCTCCCTCTACTGGTTCTCCTTAGTCCTCGTCTAGTGTTCCCCTAACCATCGAGAACCCTAATCTCGACATGGTTTTGCATCCACCCAAGAGTACTCTTAGGAAGGTTGTTTTTAATTCTAATGCCTGATATACTCAATTTTATAACGTAGTTGAAGATGTTGCTCAGGAACCATGTGCAATGTCTACCTTGGAAGTACTCCAAAGTTGTCCTACACAGTGCAAAAACTCGTTAACCATGTTAGGAGCTTTAGACCCAAATAATACTAATTTAATTCATTTCAATATTGAGAACTATAAGTCTAGACTAGCTCACAAACTTGCTTTCCAAATCATAACAAAATTAGTCAGAAAGAAGGTCTTTAGAACTGTCCTAGATGAAGGAGCTTCAACTTCGGTTTTGTCCCTGTCTTGTTGGAAAGCTATTGGATCTCCTGAGCTTGTAACATCACCTACGACTCTGAAAGCCTTTGATGGATGAGGTTTCCAGCCCCATGGTCTCATACCAGCCCTTTTAGTTGAGCTTGGGGGTAAAGTTGTTTCTATTCAAATGGAAGTAGTAGATGCCCCATTAGATTACAACCTCCTTTTAGGAAGAAATTGGTTTTATGCCATGACTGTTGTCACTTCAACAATATTTCAAACTGTCCAATTTCTACATCTAGGGAGGATTGTCTCCATTGACCAGCTCAATTTCTATATGTCAGATGTTACTACCTCTACAGCTAATAACATCCCTATGTTAGTCCAGTCCCCTCCTCCTTACCAGTTTATTGGGGTAGGCATGCTAAAGGATTCATCCATTATGGGGATTTTTTCGTCAACTCCTCCTAACACAGACATGGTGATAGTAAATATGATGTCGTCATTTGATTATGATCCAAAGGGGAAAAAAATTGTTGAGACCACCTCATTGAGTCTGCATGAAACCATGTACAACATTATCCAAACCCTTTCCGATTACCACATTGATGAGCTTCATCTAGTGGCTTCGAACCCTTACCACCTACCCTACTAGTTAGAACTCTCTCTTCCTATTCTATATTATCTCTCCCATACTTTTCCTTTTGATGAGTCCATTATGGAGATCATGATTATGAATGAGCCTATATGGGAGGATCATCATCATAGATCCTTGTCCCTCCCCAACACCAGTTCAGTATACCATGATTTTGCATCCCTTTTTTCCACTGATATTGTCAACACACCTCAAACTCCTATATTGTTGTAGAACATAGATTCTGAAGGAAACCTATGCAACATTACTCAAACAAATCCAATTGACATATCAGCCAAGCCTGGCACCCTTGAGCATGTTCATGTTGGGAAGAACTACTAAGCAAAAGAATCTGAAGCATACAGATCAATTTTCGAATAATTTTGTGATGTTTTTTCTTGGTCTTACGAAGCAATTTCAGGGATAGACCCATCCATTGTGGTCCATGAAATAAAAACCTATCCGACTACAAAACCTATCAGGAAAAAACTGAGACAAGTGCATCCACAGAAAGTCGTATCTATCAAAGCTGAAATAGAAAAGCTTCTAAAAGAAGGATTTATTTATCCCGTACCCTTGACAGAATGGGTATCGAACATCATCCCTGTCAATAAAAAGAAGGTCACCATTATATGTTGCATCGATTTTGGAGATTTGAACAAATCTTGTCCTAAAGACAAATTTCCCACTCCACATATCGACCATATTATCGACAACTGTGGGAAGTGTCATCTTCTCATTTATGGATGGATTTTCAGGTTATAATCAGATTAAGATTTTACCCACCGATCAGCACAAGACAACATTCATTTTCCCATGGGGAACGTTTCCATATAAGAAGTTACCATTCGGCCTTAAAAATGTTGGAGCCACTTTCCAGTTTGTTATGTCATATGTGTTTCATGATATAAAACATATTGTTGAACCATACCTTGACGACCTCCCAGCTCATTTAGAGCGATGGAAGGACCACCCTAGTCATCTTAGAGACATTTTCCTGAGATGTCGTCATTATAACATATGGCTCAATCCTCATATATGTGTTTTTTATGTTGAGATGGGATGCCTGTTAGGTTTTGTAGTTTCTAAAGATGGAATCCGAATCACATTGAAAATTTCCAGTATTCTAGCTCTACCAGCCCCAACCAACCTTTTGGAACTCCAAAGTTTGCAAGGGAAGGAAAACTTCCTCCACTCTTTCGTGTGCAATTTTGCAGCGAAGACACATGGTTATATGCATCTCCTTAAGAAGGACACTCCTTTGTTTTGGGATAACTAAGCCCAATGAGCCTTTGATAATCTCAAACATGCTTTGAATCATTCACCCATGATACACCCCCCATATTATTCAAAGGATTTTCTCCTATACATTGATGCCTCCACTACTACCATCTCTATGGTTTTGGTGCAGGAGAATCCCGACGGTCAAGACCACATGATCTACTATGCTAGTAATAATCTCATGGATTCTAAAACCTGATATTCACACATGGAGAAATTGGCATTGGTCACGGTCATTGCTGTTCAAAAATTTCGTCACTACATTTTACTCCGCACAGCCACCGTATTGGCAGAATAGAACCCTATGTATTACATATTGACTCATAAGGTGCTTGGGGGAAAGTACTCCTGATGGATAGTCATATTACAAGAGTTTGATCTGGAATTTTCCAAAGCTACATCAAAGAAATCCTTGGTCTTTGTTGAGCTCATGTGTGATCTTCCTTGATTCATTCCCCTATGAATTTCTGTTCATGATAAGCACTACTGACCCATGGTATGGATATTTTCTCATCTATCTTCAGACAAAAAGATTTCATCACACACTATCCCGTGACGATCGCCATCGTATCCATCAGCATTAAAAATACCTCATCTTGAATGACACTTTGTATCGACGTGGTATCGATTCTGTTCTTCAGCAATGCCTTATCCATGAGGAAGATGAACAAGTTTTGAATGGTTTCCACTCTGGATAATGTGGCAGTCATTTATCTGGGGATGGCTACATCCCAGAAAATCCTTCGCATTGGCTATTTCGAGCCTTCAGTCTTTAAAGATTGTCACGAGGCTTTTAAGAAATGCCCACCCTGTCAACGTTTTTATCCAAAAAAGCACAATCATCCTACTCTATTACACCCTGTCATTGCCATTGTCCCTTTATCCAAATGGGGGATCAATTATATGCATTGTAATCCTACCTCAGTCGGGAGGCATGGTTACATCATCGTAGCCATTGATTGTTTTACAAAATGGGCTGAGGCCATGCCTACATATGTAGAGGATGGTAATACTTTCACTCTCTTCCTATTCAATCATGTGATAGCAAGATTTGGAGTCCTGTAGTCCATAGTTACTGATCATGGATCACATTTCCGTAATCAAATGATGGAGGCACTAAGTGCCAATCTAGGTTTCTATCATGAAAACTCTATGCCCTATTAGGCGCAAGCTAATGATTAGGTCGAGGCCATTAACATAGTTTTGAAAACAATGCTTCGTCAAATGGTTGGAGACCATAAATCCAACTGGAACCATATTCTTTTCTTCGCTCTTTGGGCTTACAAGACTTCGATGAAAACAACTACTGGTTTCACACCTTTCCATCTTATCTACGAACTAGAAGCTTTCTTTCCGATTCAATGTCAGATTCCATCCTTGAAACTTGTTGTCGAACTTCTCCCAGACACTTCCACAAAGGAAGAGAGATTTCTATACTTGAACAACCTTGAAAAAACTACAAGAGATGTTTCCTTAGCTAATGAGGAACAGAAGAAACAAGTCAAGGTGCAGTATGACAAGTCTGTCCAACCTCATTCCTTTAACGAGGGTGACCTAGTTTTGACTTATGATTAGAGATATGACCAACTAGGGAAAGGAAATTCAAATCCATGTGGTACAGTCCTTTCGTTATTTCCAAAGTTTTAGAGAAAGGGGCCTACATTCTCGTCGACTATGATGGAATCCCCTTAGGACAACCTCAAAATGGGTTGTACAAGAAGAGGTACTATGCCTAGATATTTCTTGTGTAGTACCTTGTATATATGTATATTACTTGAGTTTTAGTGTGCTTGAGTATTTTCAATATGGTTTTGAGTTTAGTGTCCATATCTGTTTATACCATGTTTTAGTCATGCAGAGCAGATGGCTTTCTACGGCTTCGCTAATGGTGCTTGTCGCCACACCTTGAATCTTGCCTCAGCTGCTTGGTACTCTATTCCCCAGCTTATGATTTTCTTAGTTCAGGAGCGATTTGTATTGGTCCCGCTACTAACAATATTGTTGAGTATCGAGTAGTCATAGGTCCTTTAACTGAAGCTACCTCCCAAGATGTTTACAACTTGGTAGTCTTAATGGACTCACAACTCGTGGTTTGTCATCTAAACCATGTATATACCATTAGGAATCCTATGCTTCTCCATCTCTTCCAGAGGGTACATTTATTAGGAAGATCATTTGAAACTATCACCTATAGGCATATCCCTAGGGAACATAATGCAGTTGCCCACTCATTGGAAAATTACATCCTATATTGGCATATTGACCATTCATGACATGAAAATCAAACATGGTTCAATGTAAATAAACTATAAAAGACACATAAAACTCATATAAAACACATTCACCATTTGAGACATATAAACACCAAGGTAGAAGTCCGTATATATATATAAACATGTTTTACAAAAAATAGGTCACGAGACCTCATTTGAAGTGCTCAAGATTTCAGGTAAAAAATCATCATACAAAATTCTTGAAGCTATCTATCAGCTTTCAGTGAATACATCATGCACCCTATCAGCTAGTGATTCTCATGGTAACACATAACCACCTGAGCTACTCAATGTAGCAATATGCTGAAATGACTCGGCACTCCCGTAGTAGGTGTCGGGTACCTCAGTGGGAGGTCATTGATTGAGGCATTTAGGATGTCTAGAGTCAACCTCTCAAGGTTCTACTCTAGATCCCCTATCACATCATTGCCCTGTGGTACAAAACAGGCTCCAATTCTCCTGTTTAATGGGCAGGCTCCACTAGGTCATGCTACTCTGACATCTACATGAAAAAATTCAAGTTACTAAACATAAAAAATAAAACATAAAAACATAAAAACACAATTTCCATTTTAGGGTTTTTGTTTCTTACCGATATCACCCCACTCTCCACTAGGTGGGAGTGGTAGGTCAGGGTCACCACTAAAGTCAATGCCTTCATATGCATAGTCCTCCACCATGAGGAGTTGATCTCTCAACCATTGAAAGATTGGGTCACCGAACTTTACCTTGTCTCTACCCACTCCAATACGGGCCATGATCTGGACCCATATCTGCATGTGATGGTCCCGCATCCTCAACTCTGTAAAAATCACCTGGGGTCTCATCTGTGGAACCCGCTTGAAAAAGAAACAAGCTATAATGGAACTGAAACTGAATTGCTTCAACTCCCCCTGTCGACACTTGGTCAACTAATCCTTGAAGATCAGAAGTAAAGCTTCCTCCCAATTGAAAACTGTGGGCACCATGGCCTCTATGGCATAGAGCATATGCACTCTAGATTCATGTTGTACCCCTTGGATTCCCACCACTCTCTGCATGGTAAAAAAAACCATCCGTAGTGGGCCATGCACCACTACTTTTATGGGAATTTTCTTCCCTAATGTCCTGGTCCCAGGAATGCAATGGAGGTTTATCAACTCCTGAGCAGTGGTGTGATCCCCTCCATGGGAACCAGTCAAAGAGATGGGAGCACCCCATCTCGATAGGCCTGTCAGGAAGTAGATGTCCTCCACTTCAATTATCAATATGTGAGCACCAACTTCAAAATACTATTGCTCCAGATTCCACATCTGAAGTATATGTTCTAATAGTCGGTCATGTGACACCATGCTGGGTGTGCCAAAAAACTTTAGAAGTGCACTGTCTCTCAATGCGGCTATACAACCCGCGTTTTTTTCGACAAATGCATCGTCGTTGTCATGTTTCCTCTCTTTCCATATTGTCATTTTCGATCAATGGGAACCTATCGAAAACCATCACAAGACTAATTAGAAACATTCCCAATCATTCAAATCATCAAATTTGAGCTATTTTTTCTTGTGCATGCATTCTTATTTACCCACGGTCGGTAATTCCTGTGTCTCATTGAGGACAGGTGGTGACAGTGCCTGTGTGCAGTGTTTTAGAAGTGGTTTTAGTGGGGTACCGCTTATCCTGCAAGGGATAAGAGCGATGCTCACTTCCATGGTTTTAGTGGGGTACTGCTTATCCTGCAAGGGATAAGAGCGGTGCCTACTTCCATGCTTTTAGGGCTCACCAAAAATCAAAATTGAAAGCATGAAATGAAAGAGTAGGGTTTAAGCTATTACCTAGAACTGATGGTGCATGAATCCGATGGTAGATGCTCCCGATATCAGCAACTGAAAATATGGCCAAGAAAATGCTCCAAAGGCTCTCCACTATGGGTAAATGGTAAAATTTTTTCATTTTTTACTATTTACATAACTTTTATATACATTTTAGGTTTTGACATGTTATAGTTTTGTTTTAAAATCATTTATTACTCAAAATATATCAGTCATAATCCTTTAATGTCGGTTATTGGATAATTTAACACTTGTTTTTAAAGTCAGTGCAGGATACAGGGCAGTAGCAATAAACGTTTTAGGAGTTTTTTTTTTTACTTTTTTGCACTACCATAAAACGAAAAAAGTATTTGAGCATTTATTGCGACACTTTTCTCATGCTTTCGAAACTTAGCATCAAAGATCCGATTCCTTTTTTTATTCTTTTCAGACTCGTAAAATCCCTCATTATGAAAAAAGACCTAGTGGAGTCTTCTTTAAACTCTTTTCGAGGTCCTTAAATATGAAAATATTATCGAGTGATCTTGTCTTCTTCACACTAATTAAAGCACTTGAATAGTCATTCATCTAACGGTAGGTTATCATGTTTTTTATTCAGATGAACTATTTTACAAAAAAGGACCCTGTGGAGTCTTCTTTCGTGGTCGTTTAGATTCTCTAGACATGAACGATACCAAGTTAAGTTTCATTGGACTTGTTAAATCAAACATTGAGAGACCCTCTTTTGGGAGTGAACCCCTCCTCTCTCAGGTTTGTAAAACATATGAGTTTGGAATTTTCTTTGGATGAGCTATAACAAGTGTTTGTTACTCTCTTTGAACTTGTAAAAACAAAAAGAAGCACTCATCAACCATGATGGAAAAAATGGGAAGGGATTCCTTTTGCAAATAACCGGAATTTTGGTGTTACCTTTGAACATGGCACTTGTCTGCATATGATTTTAGTCAATTGCGTATTCAGCTGATCTCCATGACGACCCACTTTCATGAGTCATTTCACTGCTTTGAGTCTTTCAAAAGAATGCATTGTCCACTGTCGCACTGTATGTTTTTCTGGTCTAGTCATGCTACCGAGTCTTTTGTCGTGCTTCCCGATGTTCAAATGGAAGTTGAAGAAGTTTATCTCTGTAGTCAAAATAGTCTATGTGTCAGTAATTTTGAGTCAGTCTTATGGTTCCCTTATTCACATAATTCTAGAATTGTGTTTTGAGTTTCATGTCATCGATGTGGGACTCATCATGGCCCTCCTTCGACAAGACTATTCCCGTCGACATCAGCTCATCATCTGGGATATAGTCTAAGAAACAAAATTTAGTACCTTAAGATCTGTATGCCTCAATGATAGATTCTCTCGCTCTCAACATAGGTTCACATCATTGACCTTTGGTCGATAGAATCGACTGGGTGTTTGACATCAAGACATCTATTCATGCCCAGTAGATTGTACTAGGGTACCTTAGTAATCATTCACATCAATGGTGATCTCCCTTGCACTTGTTAACAGTTCACATCATTGACTGATAATCAAGTGCTTTCTACCATGTTCGACTTCAAAACATTGTAATCACATGGATAGAATCACACTTTGTGGAAGACGAGATGAAGACCCTGGGTATTTGTTTAGTGCTCATTGCTTTCCCCACGTTGCAATGGAGTTTTGTATATCTAGCATGGATCCACATTTGTATGGTCGTGGCTATGATAAAATTTGCGTTTGTATGACATAGATCTACGTTGTATGTTTGGTAGCTATGTCCAAGTTTGAGTCTTCTATCACATGGATCTACATTGTATTCTAGTAGCCATTCCTGTTTATTCCTCTCATGGATCTGCCTTGTATTGCTTTGCAGCCATGAGTTCGTTACATTTGTCTATGATTCAAAAGTATTGATGTACTACAGATGCCTACTTGATGACACTCTCCGATCAAGCTGATCCTCACCTTGAAGTGACAACTTGTTCTCTCAAAGCTCTCGCTCATCATATCCCTCTAAGCCTCATGCTTTGGGGGGCATTTTGTTATACCCCAAACCTGTCACCAACATGTGATGAGATCCTTAACCCCTATGTTTTCCCTTAATCCCAAAAATAGGAGTGGAAACTTGCTATGGATATCAATTCTACTTGAAAAAACCTAGCACTGCGCTTACCCTTTGGCTGGTGAGCGGTACCTTCTTCAGAACCGCCTGTGTCCTGTTATAGAGAATCGCTGCCACTGTAGAAGTGCTTTGTATTTGAATCGTTTCTCACCTGAACCGCTCTGTCATAAGGGAACAAAAGTGGTACCCTAGGTAAAATGGGAAAAAGAGAAGTTTCTTGAGGCTTCTAGATCATGAGCCTCGTGTTCTCCCTTATCCCTATCAATATGGGTCAGCTGATCTTGATATCCCTCTTGGTATGATCTTAGAGCCACCTCACCCACAATTCTCTCCACTATCCCTATCCATGGAGCCTTATAAATACAAGCTCATTTCCATAGTTGAGGGGGGGTAGAGAATAGTAGAGTTATGCTGCTGAATTGATACCCTATCCTAATCCATCAGAGAGCAATTGTGGAGAAATTTGGAGCTATCAGGGACAAGGTGTTAGTTTATGAAGGAGTGTCTCGACACTAAGGCACATGGTTGTAGGCTCTTTCATTTATTTTCTAATGCAAAGTTGATTTCCTTCCCACATGTTTGTTGTGTAAATATCACATATATGTTATTGGATTCCTTAGTCACTAATATGGACATGTAGATGTTTTTATGGTAGATTTGATGTCTTTTTATGTTTGATATGTCTTACAGGTATACAATTCATTCGTCAGAGTTAAATTTGAGGCTTCTATAACGTTCAGGGAAGGTGTTCAACCGAGTTATTCACTCATTTGTTCTGGATCTGAATCATATAGACCAGAGGAGTAACTTCTCTCCATAGAAGATGCATTATTCCTGATTACAATAATAGTCAGTGAACCACTTTATTTCATATGTTGGATCATTTAGATTCAATTGGAACCCCCATAGTCATGACTAGTTAAGCCTGAATTTTCCGAAATTGCAGTTTAACCAAAATTTCCAAGTAGGGTTATTACTTTTGGAACGGACCCTTGATTATTAGCGCATATTATGTCACATGTTATTTCATAACCAAGACCTATTTTATCTTCTAGAGACCTGTGATTTCTTATTATTTCATGATTGATTTTTTTACTATTTTTAAACTTTGCTTTTGTTTCTATGTCAAAACATATTTCAAGCATTATCTTATTTTTACAAACCAATATTTATCTATTTGCATCAACCACTTCACTTTTCAAATGTGAAATCTATATTTCTGTTTGCACAAGTTGTTTTTATTAACAATTTATTCCATATTTTTGTTTCATTCATATACTATTTCAACATAAGATTATTTTTTTCAAGTATTTTTGTGTTGAATTGAGCACAATAGAAATGTATTTCAAACTCTTTTTGCTTCTTGTTCATCTCTCTCTCTCTCTCTCTCTCTCTCTCTCTCTCTCTCTCTCTCTCTCTCTCTCTCTCTCTAATTCTTCTTGAATGACCTTCGTATCCTTGGTTTGCTCTTCTGTCAATTGTTCATTAAATTATTTGATATTTCTTCTTTATTTGTTTAATTCTTCCAATGCATTGATTAGATCTCCTTCCCAATCAATTTCTATACTTCCAACATCTTCATATTTTGTTATTTATTTTATAAGGCTTGATCCCTTTTTTGAAGATGAGATATAAATTCCATTCTAGGAACATTTTCCTATCCAATTACTCTTTGAACTTTTGTCATATTTGGAAACTCCTGCTATGCTTCTTGACCTCTCTTTTGCTCCATATTTTGGAGGTGACATGTAAATTCCATTGTAATACTACTTCCTCTATTATTTTCATGTTCATTTTTAAGTCCTTTAAATGATGATCCTTCCGTAATAGATGATCGATTGTCTCCATGTTTTGAATCTTCATCTTAAATGAATTCCATAAACATCATTTTTCTTGAATTATCATGATTATCCTCCTCTTCTGATGATATTCTATCCTTTGTGGAATATAAAATATTTTTGTCTTAGAAATTTTCTTCTTTCCCTCAACTTTACTTTGCTCCCACACATTTCTTTGTTTTTGATAATCAATTTCTTCATCACTGTCACCATCTCTGCCTTCCTTAAGAGACTACCTGGTTGAGGAGAAATATTCTATTCTACCACATTTGAATGACTTAAAAGAAACGTACCTTTATACTTTCCCCATCCCCTTTTTTTATCTTTCTCATGAAACTTGTTTCTTCTCCATCTAACAAGTCAGATGTCTCCTTGTTTTCATGCTTCCTATATTTTGGTTTCCTTGTGGCCTTAAAAGTAACGTATTTCGTGGAGGGATTTTATTTTACCATCCTCATTTCATAAGTTGTGGGAATATCATGTAATGTGTCCTTTGTTAGCTTGTCCACATTAGCTCTATCCTCTAGGACTGATACTTTTGGGTTGAATCGACATGGAAGGGTTTCAATATTTTCTACACAATTGACTATTTTTTGATGGTTTCTCCAATTCCTTTCATGGAATTTACAATAACATCAACTTAAAGAAAGTAAGAATCAATATCTCCTACTTATCTAATATGTGCTGAGAAGGTTTGCAGCTTGGCCTTTTCAACCTTTTTATCTTCCTCATAGTTGTTTTTCATTTTATCAAAAATATAATTGGATGAAGTGTATTGCATGACTTTAGTAAACACAACATCTACTAGCACACAAAATATTCCATTTCTTTCTTTTGCATTGCATTCATATTGTCTTATGTCTACTAATTCAATTGGATCTATTTTAAGAATGTTGTATCCATTTTCTATTGACTACCATATTCCTAATCAAAGTTATTGTAAATATACCTCCATCCTTATTCTCTAGATGGTATAATTTGAACCATCAAATCATGGTCCTCTCTCCATAGACAATACTTCATATTTATCCGATTCTACACAAGGAT
>LPNX010447802.1:51419-65465 GCA_001517045.1 Pseudotsuga menziesii
TTGGAAGAAAATTATATATATATATATATATGTATATGGGAGAAACCAATCTCCAATTGTGAGCACTGAATCCCTTAGGCATCAACCTAATTAGCAATAATAAACCTGCTAATTATAGGCACCAACCTATAAGGACTTCTATCATCTGCATAAGCACCAAGATGTTGACTTTAGAAATTGAAACGAATATATATCAAACCCTTTTATGAATCTTTGACTCGCAATGTCCAAGAACCAACCTATTTGAAGACTGATATCTCTGTTTGTTTTCTAGCTTCGACTGATTGGAAGCACCAACTCCCATTTATATTTACTAACACCAACTCCTTAATGTGTTTACCAAAACCAACCAGAAGGAAGCTACAACTCCCTTTCCTTTCCCCTTTCTACCTCCCTAAAATGAATATATGTGTATATAAAAAATTGATATTTGCATTTAACTTATCTTTGATTTTTGTCTCTTATAATATGCGACGGCTCTTATATGTATCTTATTTGGTCTGGATCTTATCCTTTAGTTATCTGTATCACAATATCTTGCAATCCAATGACAATGTCTACTGTAATTCTTCTGCAATTTGTGATCCTATGAAATATGTGATTCTGGACTCTACAACACTCTATCACTTCAACAATTTGCGACTTTTAATTCATCACTTGTGTGATGTTTGTCATTCACTATGTATATTATTACGAGGAGTTTTACGAATAAATTTGGCATGGTGGTAGTTTCCATCGAAGAGTCTAGGGACTTCTCAATATACTTAGTAGAAGAGTCTTATGAATCAATATTAACAGGGAAGAAGAATCATGTGAACATGCTTTCAAGATACAAGCTTATGTTAGGGGAGGATGAGGAAGAAGTAGAAAAAGGAGAGGTAGATCTAACAACTACAACTCATAGAGAGAGAACTCGTAGAGTATGGAACACGAATACAAAGAACAATAACATCCTTTAAGATCAAAAGGGAGAGGTTGAGGCATTTAGAAAAATAGTAGGTATGAACAATCTAAAAGTCAATGTTATTATTCTAAAATATTTGGTCATTTCGCCAATGAATGTAGGAAGAAGTAGGTAGGCCTAAAAAAAAATAGAGCAAATGTTTCTAATACATCTCAAAGAACCTAAAACACCATGTTTTTAAGCTGTGATGAAGCTCAAGAACGTTATTACATTGTAATTAAAGTTAAGTGTACATTTATCATCAATTTACTATTGGATCTATAAAAAATAACATATACAACATCACAGAGAATCCACAAACTTATCAATTTTCACATAATTAAAAAAAAAAAATAGTCCTCAATGATGATATTAGCATTTCCCAAAACTTTTAGAGATGAAAAATCGTATTTTGAGGAAAATAATAGGAGGCCTCTCTTTCAGTGAAAATTTTCTATTTCTTGGGGTGGACCACAACATAGACGATGACATAAAAAATAAACTCATTTCAAAGCATGCTAAATATATAAATGAAACTAACACTAACGGATAAGAAGTGTGCCCTAGTCTGGACGTTTGAAGTATATCCCCGTTGAGATTTCAATCACATTTGTCTCTACACATTGTCATCAACAATAAAAAGATATACAAGCATGATATATAAAAATATTTAGTTCCAACATATTTAATTGTAATCTAGCATATTTGATTCCAACATGTAAATAGAGTAATTACATCCATGGATAAAAATATTCATATTTACACATGTAATGGATGAGAAATAGATATTTCAATTAATATGAAGAAGGATACAAATGACAATTTCAGTATATTATCTTTTCTCTCAAATTTCTCCTTCACTAATGCTTCATAGTATCTCAATATATAGTCCCTCAATGGGAAGTGAAGGGTTGAAACGGAGCATTTCTAGGCATATGGAAGGACAAGGATCAAGTCATTTGTTATTGGATGGGGAAAACTACAAATATATATATTTTTAGCATAATTCCCTATGTATGCAAGCGACAATGGTTCAAGCTATGTATACGCGGGTTGTAGACTTGTGACCTATGTATATATTCAAAAATGTCTTTTTAAGGGTTCCACTGGAGCATCATGGCAATGATGAGCAACTTGGATAAAATGAGTCTGCGTAGGGATAGGGATATGCCATCAAAGCATGACGTATTAGGTTTGTAAAATAACGCTAAATACATGCCCCCAATGTATGAGGTAAGAGGGATACCTGATGGCCGAAATACATTATAATAGCCCTAGGAGTGGAGTAATGAAAACCCGGGTGGAAGAAACCAACCACTCATCAGTATAATACAATGATAGATATCTACATATAACTGCAGATATGAAGTATACATAGAAGTACCAGATACATAACAGTACAATGGCCATGAATAGGCGTAGTAGACATATGCCATGAGTATTCATCATCACATATAATATACAATAAAATAAGGTATCCATATTGAATGAAGACATCTAATGGTACACTAGAGTCTGGCCATGAGAGTTGAAATCTCAAATATACTGGCACAATCAAGGAGGTAGAATATATAGAATGACACCAAACTCAAAGGTCTTCTACACAAATTTCCACTAGTATATGTCCCAATACATGAATAAAGGTGTGGAAATTGAACATGATGGACCATCATCTAATTATCTATCATTGATGTATATCGTTAATAGATGCGAGATATCCCACTAATAATGATAAGGGGAATCGAGGTATAGAGCACAAACAAACAAGTGTGAATAGATGTGTTGAGGTCAAACACTTCAGAGAATCCATCAATCAGGGGACATTGATGTATTCCCAAATATGTCAATGGAAAAAGAACTTGCCATTGTGAATGCAAGTCTCATGAAACTCAATGAACTCTTGATCCCTATTAAAAAAAAATGATATGAATTCAATGGAATGGAATCCACTGGAAGGAGGGAATTAAGGCATCCCCCATTAGCCAGCACAAGGTACAAAACAGTGTTGGATAATTTGGAGGAACTCGAAGAAACAATATGTGCATGAACTGGGAACAAATGTATCGGGAATATCCGACATACAAATACAAGATAAATAAGGAATGGTTGACTCATGCTAAAAATTCCTTTGAACAAGAGCATAAGGTAGATGAAGAATCATAGGCATCATAGACTCAAAATGCATATCAATACAACTCTATGACACAGGTGGCATCAACAGAGGATCCATAGGGACTGTAAGCATAATGATTCAGTAGAAGAAACTCAGAATAATGACTACATATTGTAAGTTCATACTAGTAAATTAACCAATGGGTGAATGTATGGGGCTATGTTCGAAGGTGACACAACACGACAACTACCAATAGAAAGTGATATCATTCTTCGTAAGGATTTTTATTTTTTATGATTTATTTGGTATTTTCATATTGAAAAGCTTTAAAAATAATAAAAAAAATTATAGTACAATAAGTAAGAGATGAGTGTCATGGGAAATCAAACTAGTTCGAAGCAGTGGAACATACCTATGCTCAATGCAAGGAGTACATGCAACATAAGTACCCTTGGGGGAATGTTTCCTCCATGTATGGGATAATCAAGCTACAAAATATATATGAGAGGCTCTGCTTGGCTAGAATTGATACACGCTTAGGATATATGGCTTATAAAACTAAAGAAGGGAGTCATCGTAAAGATGAATATGGAAAATGGACACATACAAATGTAATTTCAATTTGATACAAGATGGAAGTCCCTATAGGATATGGACAAATTAAAGTTTAAGAAATAGTATGAATTTCTTGCTCAAAGGCATGGCAAGACTAGAAGGGAATCCTTGACCTAAGGGAGGACACTCATCACCGATACCAAATGACAAAGTGGGATCTAACTAGGGAACCCATGATTAGGAAATATATACCACTTACGTAATTCCACTTCTAGTAGCACTTTGAAGGTTCTGTGACATTAAGAAAAGGGTTTGTACTTATGGTTTAGGTGACATCATCATAGGATAATGAAAAATGCACATAGAAAGTGGACCTTTCCTATTTGCCAATTTAGTGTTATATTTTCCATTTAAATGAACGAGTCAAAACTCTATGAGAGTGCACAAAACATTGACCCTACACAACAATATTAGTCAAAAATAGTTGCACATAGTCAATAAATATTCCAAACTATTGGATATACGAAGGAATATCCATGGTACATGCATTCGAAGAAAAATCATGTAGTGGACGATGAGACAGAACAAGGAATATAACCTGTAGACCCAACGCTCATGTATCCACTACCACCCCCATGGGAATGAACACTGGTATTACAACTTGATGCAAGAATTGAAAATTCTTTGAAAAATGGAGTAGAGGCTAGAATATAAACACTTATGAATTGATGCATAAGGTCAGGGGTTGTCATCCTCCCAATTCCAACACTAGGGCCTTCACTAGAACCTAGAGCAGGTGATATAATACTAGTAGTGATGTTAGGAATTTCAAACGTAAAAATACCTATACTCAAGGATACATAAATAAACTTAAGAAATCATGATCCCAAAAGTCAACTAGTGTACACAGAGCATGCCCCTCAGTAAAATAAGGTTAGATTCAAACAAGCAAAGAGGGGGGATAGGTGAGCTCCCAAATGCAGCATGTATTTCTCTACTAGCATATTCCTAAGACTCCCATACACTACAAGAGTAGGTGTGTAACCAATTATAGCGGTATTCATCTTCAATGCATATATCAGTTGTGTAGTCTGACCCCTACCTAGACATGACACTCACAGAATAACCTCTACAAGTACCCCCTATGATACCTAAGTAAGGAAACTAAGATCACCCCGCGTATGTACATGCCTATATGTACTATAGCGTGCGTATACACACGATTGTGAGTTATATGACCCACGTATACAAAGTAAAGAGTTGTAAATAATAAGCTAAGGTTTCGATCACTTCAAGGGACTGCCAAGGAATTAACAAAGTACTAAAAGCAACACAAAAACTGATGGTAAATCAAGCGAATCATGCACCCAAACCCTAACAAAAATGAATTCCCTAGTATGGTCACGAATTATATTACAGAGAAAATTTCCTATGGCTTGGGGTGGACCACAACATATAATATGACACTAGAAATAAACCCATTTCAAAGCATGTTAAATATATAAACGAAAATAACACTAAGCAATAAAAAACGTATTTTATTCCGTACATTCGAAGAAGATCCCCGTTGCAATTTCAATCAAACTTGTCTCTACACATTGCACTAAAAAACAACAATATATATAAGCATGATATATAAAAGTGTTAGAGTCTAATCTAGCCTATTTAATTCCAACATGTAAATAGAGTAATTACATCCATGGATAAAAATATCCATGTTTACACATGTAATGGATATTTCTATTAATACGAACAAAGATACAATTGAAAACCTCTTTCGACACCTCCTCATAATCAATAAATTGAGTCCCTTCACCTGGGGCTCAACCACTTCCATCCTCCTTACAAAGGCAAGCTCACAAAGATAAAGGCAAGCTTAAGAAAGAACACTAAGGGTCGCTTCAAGGAAAAAGGGATGCAAACTCAAGCATATAAGAATGGGGCACAATTTCACTATAATATATTTTCTCTCAAAATTATTCTTCTCTAATACTTCATAGCATCTCGGTATATAGCCCCTCAATGGGAAGTGAAGGGTCGAACAAGAGAGTTTATCGGCATATGGAAAGCCAAGGATTAACTCATTCGTTACTTGATCAAGAAAACTCCAAATATTTTTATTCTTTGAGCATAATTCTATATATACGTGGGTGACAGTGGTGCAAGTTGCGTATAAGAGGGTTGTAGAATTGTGATCCACGTATTATTCAAAAATGTCTTTTTAAGGGCTCCACTAGAGCATATGTATAATGGTGAGAAAGTTGGATAAAATGAGTCTCCATAGGGATAGGTATAGGCCATCAAATCATGATGTATCACATGTGGCAAATCACACTATAATATCCTCAATGATCCAAGAGCTCATCTCTAGTATTAGTCTCAAATCCACTTCCTATCCACATAAGAAACCGATGAGAATTATCAAGTTGAAAACCATTTCTCCACCACAATTTCCTTGTTGTGATGCATCATAAAAAATGACAAGGAAATATGTCAAAAACACAAAAGCATGAATCATCTTCTACTTATTTGGAATCCTTTATTTGAAGAATTTATAGTAGAGTTATGGAAACTATTGTTGCTAAGAGATAAATACTTGGAGAAAGATTATAAGAAATAATAGAATTTATACATTTCCATATTCCCCAACCAGAATGACAAATCTATAAACTATGGAAACTTTATAGTCTATCATTTAAAATAGGAATCAAAATATAATAGACCCCAATGAACATCAAGTTTAATTCACCAAGGATAATTCCCCAAACATTCTAACTGAAACTACATTGAACAAAAAGTTGTTTCACATGTATTCAAAAGAATGAATACTTAATGTACATATTCCATGACCAATTCTACCTCTCTTTATTAAATTTTCCCATGTCAAAAAAATGTTTCTCAAAATTAACCACAAGAAACATTTTAATTTCAAAGGAATGTTCCAATTCCTTATTTTACTCGACAAACAATTACCTATAGCTTAAGAAGGAAAATAAGAGATATTTTCATAGGCAATTTTTGCAGTAGTCTGCCCATAAGTTATGTTCCAATCCATACAGGATCACCCTTATCTAATAGTCTCACTCCCATATGATTAATTCCATCAACATATCCATCCCATTCCTTAGCAAAATATCCCCAAACACCAATATTCTCGGCCTTCACCCTGCATTGAGTAGCACTTCTTCCATTGAACTTAATCTCTGAAAGGTATTTTAAGCCTCTCAAATTGAGAAGAGACTAAAGGAGAGTAAATCCTATAAAACATTTCCCCACCCAAAACAGTGTTAACTCCAATCAATACTTTGTTTACATTACTAATTCTCGAATCCACACAAAAACTCAACCATGTATTTAAGATTTAACAAATCCTTTCCGTAATTTTGATGCATTTCTAGCACTTTTTACATATTTTCTAGAACTAACATATAAAGGAGTATTCTTCATGTATTTTGAGTGTATAACTTCACTCCATAGTACCAAATCAAATATCCCTCTCCAAAAAACCTTAATACATAAAGCCAAGTTGAACCAAAACATGTTTTTTATACCTCACTCTGCTTAACATTTTGGGAGAGAAATAACTTGCTAACTAATTAGATGTATCTTTTCTCCATCCATTTTACAAAACTATAGGAATTACATCATCCTTCTTATCAAAACATGTAGTAAATAATGAAATATGTTAGCCAAATATAACCAATCTACAAGAATACTTACTAGTACAACTTTGATAAGAGTTGGCCTTCCCCAAATACAACAAAAGAAAACACCAAATGCTTTTTTTTCAACACTTGTGAGTAGGCACATCCAATTGTATGGGTTTAATAAAAAAACAAGATACTTGAAACAATTTTCAATAGGCTCAAGGAAATAATGAAAGTACATGAACTTCATCATCAATATTATGATATAGAAAACTTGATTTGAGGATGCTTACATTCCTATAGCTTCACAAAACAATTGTACAATCCTATAAAAAGTCTTTGATTCGCTAACATAGCCATCTCCAAAATCGAGAACGTCATCAACACATAACTTGTGGGTGGTGTAATGTATGGAAGGCAATTTAACCCCCATGGCATGCGATTTTTTTCTAGATTTATGGCCTAAACACACGGTTCAGCAGTCAGCACGCCCTTATGTTTTTTCGCATCAATTCTTCCAACAACTTGTCTGTCGGTGTAGACTCCTGGTTTGAGCCAGCTACATGGCTGCCATTCAAGGTTTAGCTGCACACTCTTCTCCGTGCTCAATGCACTATTTGCAACATAGATCCTAGGCATTGCGCAAATCATAGTCACAGAACCCAACATGAATACTCGCTAGCATTTCTCCATGAAGCCATTGTTGTTTCTGTTCTTTAGAATTTAAATGATATAAATGGAGTGAGAGTGGATCAAACACCCGATCTTGAGGAAACGCCAACGTTGTTTTTCCTTTGTGAATTTGTGTTACCAAAAAAGGTCACTGCAACTTTCACATAGTGAAACAGTTCCACTGCCTATTGTGCAGAGCTAGCGTGTGGTGCCACCGCTCTGCTCAAATTGGGAAAGCACGGTGAACCTTCATCACTTGCACCAATTCTTGGCACCGCACCCCCTCACTTCCCTTTTCCATTGCACAGAGACAAGTGCTCAATTTTTGTCAAATGAAAAAAAGGGGGAAGATCTATTAATCATATCATGGCTACTACCAGCACATTGAAGCCTATCTTCATACCCGTTCTGACCAAAGCCAACTATGATTTTTCATCTATCAAGATGAATATGTTTCTCCAGCTCAACAAATTTTGGGATATGGCTGAATAATTCCCAGAAGAGTGTTGTCGAAGCTCGTTGAGACCGAGATCTCACACCCACATGGATGATCCAAATTTGCATCGAGGAGTCTATTTTTTTCCGCAGATATCAGGAGCTACCAACACATATCAAGCTTGGAATCTTCTCACATCATCCTTCAAAGGAACACACTGAGTAAAAACGGAAAGACTGCAAATCCTATGTCTTAAATTTGAAAGCTTAAAATGAAGGAAAACAAAAGTGTCAATCAATTCATGACTAGGGTTTCGAGCATTGTGACCCAATTTAAAACCTACAATGAACCTCTAGAACATAAGATAGTTTTTAAAAATATTGTTAGGTGTCTCCTATCAAACAACATATTTTAATGAAGCAGTGAAGGATCCACAGTGGGTAAAATCCATGAATGAAGAGATTGATGCAATAGAGAAAAACCAGACTTGGGATCTTGTTACATCCCTGCACACAAAACCAATATTTGAGTCAAATGGGTCTATAAGACCAAACTGAATGAAAAAGGAGAACTTGAAAAGCACAAGGAAAGATTGGTTGCAAAAGGATATGCATAGAAGTATGGTGTAGATTATGATGAAATGGATGGATGGCCTGTGTATCAAATGGATGTGAAATCGGCCTTTCTTAATGATATTCATGAAGAAGAAGTTTATGGAGACCAAACACCTGTTTATACTATCAAAGGTCATGAGGACAAAGTGTCTAAGCTGAAAAAGTTATTGTGTGGTCTAAAACAAGCTGCACGAGCTTGGTACGGTATGATTGGCTCCTACCTCATCACCAATGATTTCATAAAACGCAGCAATGAGCCCACTCTATATGTTAAAACAGAGAAAGGTAAAATGCTGATAGTATGTTTATATGTTGATGACATGATTTACACTGGTAATTCGATGCTTGAATATTTAAGGACAGTCATGAAAAATGAATTTGAAATGGATGATCTAGGACTCATGAAGTACTTCCTTGGTATGGAAGTTACTCAAACTGATAAAGGTATTTTTATTTTCCAGCATAAGTATGCTACTGATATTTTTCATAGACTCAAAATGGATAAATGTAAACTAGCAGAAACCCCCATTTCTCTTGGAACCAAGTTAACCCAAAATGATGATGGACCAATAGTAAATGCTACACTCTATAAAAAAATGGTAGGAAGTTTAATGTACTTGACTGCAACTAGAACTGATTTGATGTCTGTTTTCAGTCTTGCTTCCAAATTTATGTATTCCCCCACATGCTCTCACTGGAATGTTGGAAAAATCATTCTGAGATATGTTGCAAGAACACTTTTATATGGCCTTTGGTACACTCATACATAAGACATTACTCACATAGGGTACACTGATAGTGACTTTGCAAGTAGTATTGATGATAGGAAAAGAATATCTAGTTATTCTTTCCATTTGGGTCTGAATCTGATCTCTTGGGAATCCCAGAAATAACCCTTTGTCAACATGTCCTCTACAGAAGCAGAATATGTAGCAACCACCACAGCAGCTTGCCATGTAATTTGGCTAAGAATATTGTTAAAGGATATGGGACACATAGAAAATGATACCACGTATATTTTCTGTGATAATAGTTAGTAAATGATGGAAAACTTTCCTTACTGTTTTGTGTCTCTAAGGAGAAGTTGGCTTATATGTTCACCAAACCATTGGGAACATCTACATTTGAATATCAAATAGATCACTTGGGCATTGATTGTGATGAAGATGTAGTCCTAGTTGAGATTAAGGGGGTTTGTTGAAGAATGTAATCTCACATCTTGGTTAGTTAGTCACTTAGGTGACCCATGTTAATTGATGACTTACGGTATTCACCCATAATATTGTTATTCTGTATTTTCTATTTATCCTCAGTCTAATAATGAGAAGGAAATCAATATGCTTATAGTGTTTATGTCTTCTTCATTGTTTTCATTGTATGCTTATTGCTCTATTGGTGTCTACTCCGTGCATAACATCCTTCATAATCAATATATTGCTCTATCTGTGTCTATTCCATGCATAAAGCTTATTAAACATAACTTCGACTATGAATCCACTAACTCATTTGATAAACACCCTTGTTAAGTATGGATAATCACTGCCAAAAATGAAAGTTTACGTTATCAAATATCCAACCCTCATCTAAGCCCAGTTTTCTAAGCCCTAGTACGAGTCTAGGAGATGGCAATTCATCTTTTCTTAGACATGACTAAAAATCATGATTTTTCAAAATGCTTTGCAATCTTCCCGGTGCATTAAGAGAAAGTGTGGGGACCAATCTTTTCAGTCAAAGTGGATTAAATTTCTGGCGAGCGTTCTTCCCAGTCCCCGGGAAGGTAGAATAACAGAAGATTTATGTTGTAGATAGCCTTACTATAATAAAAACTCATAGTTTATTATGTTTTTTTTATTCATACTAGGAACATGTAAGCATGATTATGGTTTTACTACATATTCATTTCACCAAGAATTTTCCTCAGCATATCATTCATATAATTTCTAAATATAAATATTTCATTCAAATACACGTTATTCACTTTAAATCGTTTTAGTCATATTAACTAAAATATGAATGAACACTTACTATTATCAAAATGAGGCATGATCTAAACATATCACAGTGAGATCCTGATCTGTATACAACGAGCTATATGTTGGATTGAATATCTAGTGGGATAGTGGCTTGTCAACTTTCATCTTCAATAGCTTTTCATAAGGTTTAAACCAATAAGTGAGTGAAATTAAACCTCACACAAACCAATTGATTTCTACTTTATAATTTGTTCAATCCTTTTTCATGAGGTTTAAACCAATTACTTAATAAAATTAAACTTCACACAAACCAATTGATCTATACCTCATAAGTTCTCCAAAACATAGGTAAAGACCCATCATGTAGGAACTAATACCTAGGTTAGAATCCACCTATGTTGGATGGGCCCAAATTTTTACATCTCATTTTTTTTGTTAACTTATCATTTTGAGATAAATGCATTGATAATGGAGATGATCAATCCGATAGTTGGTGGCGCATAATCAATCACACCATGACTATTGGCAAGAGCAACGTCTCTTCAAAATTTTATACTATAAATAAACATAAACGTTATTCATTTAACGTTGCATTGAATTATAAAATACTAAGCTTGTTGGTGCACCTCTATGAAATAAAAAAGTGTAATCAAGTTTAATTTAAGCATTAACTATAATGTTTGTGATTACCCACGGGTGTTAAACGTGCAACTAGTGATGTTACGACTTATCAATGAAGTAAATATGCACACCTAAAAAACAATGTCAAGTGCAACTTTCTTTTTAAAAATGAAAAAGGGGGTATGCCACTACATGTAATGAAAAAATTCTCATTCCTTTTCAAATGACGATGCAATTCTTCAGATATGAAATCTTGAACATGACTTCATCTAAGCAAACCTAATGCAAGTACCAAATCAATGCATATGCACAAAGCAATAAACATGCAAAGATTTTTAAAAAAATGTATTTTCACTATAAATGTGATGAAAATGCAATAAAAATACACTACGAACCCTTAGAGACTGCAGCAAGTAGCAAAAAATCTAATAAAGACACTGAAACTAAGAAGGAAAATTAAATAATAATAAAACAAAAAGGGATATAAATGACAAGAACAAGTTTCAAAGAAAAAATCAATGAAAAAGAGATCTCGCATCACAACAGAAGTAGTCAGTAGGAAGCACATGAATCCAATAAGACTCAATCACACTCACAACCCACCCAGAACCTTCACACATCAAAATCCCAAGAACAAAAGGATATGTATCCGATTACTCAAAGAACATTAGCGTATGTATGCGACTACATGTACTACATCCTGCGTAAACACACGAATGTAACCTACATATACAAAGTAAAGAGTGGTAAAAAGTAAGCTAAGGTTCAAATCACTTCAAGGGACTTCCAATGAATTAACAAACTATTGAACATGACACAAAAACGCAAAGAAGCAGCAAGTAAATAAAGCAAATCATGCACCCAAACCCCAACAAAAAGGAATTCCCCGGTACAATCTCCAATTCTATTACGGAGAAATTTTTTTATGGCTTGGGGTGGAACAAAACACACAATATGACATGAGAAATAAACCGATTTAAAATCATGTTAAATATATAAATGAAACTAACACTAAGGTATAAAAAAATGCACCTTATTTTGGACGTTTGAAGAAGATCCCTGTTGAGCTTTCAATCAAGCTTGTCTCTACACGTTGTCCTCAACAACAACAAGATATATAAGCATGATCTTATAAAGTGTTAGATTCTAATATAGCATATTTAATTCCAATATGTAAATAAAATAATTACATCCATGTATAAAATATTCATATTTACACATGTAATGGAGGAGAAATGGATATTTCTATTAATATGAAAGGAGATACAAATGATAACCTCTTTTGGAACCTCCTTGAAATTGAGAAATGGAGTCCCTCCACCTGGTTCTCCACCACTTCAATCCTCCATGAAAAGGAAAGCTCACAAAGATAAAGGTAATCTTGAGAAGAAGACTAATGGTTGCTTCAAGGACAAAGGGATGCATACTCAAGCATATAAGAATGGGGTACAATTTCACTATAATATATTTTCTCTCAAAGTTATCCTTCTCTAATTCTTTATAGTAGCTCAATATATAGCCCCTCAATGGGAAGTGAAGGGTCAAATCAAAGAGTGTCGGCATATGGAAGGCCAAGGATCAAATATAAATATTTTTATTTTTTTATCATAATTCTTGATGTACGTGGGTGACAGTGGTGCAATATGCGTATAAGTGGGTTGCAGACTTGTGACCCGTGTATATATTCAAAAATGTATTTTTAAGGGTTCCACTAGAGCGTTAGTGTAATGGTGAGAAACTCAGATAAAATGATTATGCATAGGAACAGGGATATGCCATCAAATCATGATGTATGTGTGGAAAATCAGACTATAACATCCTCAATTATCCAAGAGCTCGTCTCTAGTATTACTCTTGGATCCAGTTCCTAGACACATAAGAAACCGATGAGAATTATCAAGTTGTAAAACCATTCCTCCACCACATTTTCCTTATTGTGATGCATCATAAAAAAAACCAATTGGGGAATATGTTAAAAACACTGGAGCATGAATAATCTTCCACTTATTTGGAATCTTTTATTTGAAGAATTCATAGTAGAATCATAGAAGATATTGTTTCTAATCGAATAAATATTTGGAGCAAGATTATAGAAAATAGTAGAATTTCTACATTTCAATATTCCTCAGCAAGACTCACAACTCTCTAAACCAGAGAAACTTTCTAATCCATCATTCAAAATAGGAATCAAAAGATAAACCCCAATGAACATCAAGGTTTAGTTCACCAAGGATAATTCCCCAAAAATTCTAACTCAAGAACAAAAAGATATTTCACATGTATTCAAAAGAATGAAGACTTAAGGGACATATTCCATTACAAATTCTACCTCTCTTCATTAAATTTTCCCATGTCAAAATTTTGTTTCTCAAAATTAACCACAAGAAACATTTTAATTTCAAAGACATGTTCCATTTCCCTATTTTAGTCGACAACCAATTTCCTATAGCTTCAGAAGGAAAATAAGAGATA
>LPNX010447816.1:0-13011 GCA_001517045.1 Pseudotsuga menziesii
CTGGAAAAAGAATCAGTGGCAACACAAGCTCAAATTTTGAGTTGTTTGTTAGTCTCCAAGACGTTGAAGGAAGCTTGGTCATTATTGGGTATTCAAAAGAAGACAAAAGATTCAAAGGTGAAGCAAAATGTGTTCAAAAATATATCCAATGCAATAAAAACGATTGGAAAATCCAGAAAGAAAGATACTAGTGCTGCACGTAGAATAATACAAACAACAATTATTTCATCTAGTACTAGACAAAAACATTTGACAACGCAGATCGCAAAGGTTATCGAAAATTCACGGAAAACATTGTACAAATATAACAAATTTTGATTACAAATAGATGCAAATGATGAGCTTTCTTGTTGGGCAATTATTTGTAGACAACCCTATAAAGATAGGGTCGATGAAAGTGTTAAAGCTATGATACATGAATATTGGGTGGCAAATTCTCGTGTTTCACCAAATGCAAGAGACGTGATATGACGCAGAATATCTCGGAATTAGTATGAAATCCATCGAAAACATATATTGGATATGACTCCAATACAATTGTTCAATAAATTCAAAGATGAACATAGTGAATTGAATCTGTTAATCAATACATTTGTACAACAGAAGCCGTGGTATGTTAGAACTATCACTATTCGTAACACATGTTGTTGTTGCTATCATGTTGAGTTTGAATGATATTATGACACATTCCTTAGGTTTGGTAAAAAAATTTGGTTGAATTCACCTCCTTCCACAATTCGTGCTTTTATATCTGAAATTCTATGTGAAAGAGATAGTCACGAGAATTTTTACAACAAAAGATGTGTCAGTGGAAAGAAATGTGATAATTGTGGAACTCTAGCTTTATTCCACCATAAATGTCCTATTTATATTAATGATCCGTCATTGTCAGATATCATAGTTGATTGGAAGAGATATGAATATGTCACGTATTCGCACAATTCTATAAGTTCTTCAAAAGCTCTTTCGAAAAGAATAGATTTACAAGAAGATAAAATCAGTGTTACAGAGTTTTTGAAAATTTTTGAAAAAGAAATTTATAAATACATTAAACATTCACATAGAGCACGATGGCAACACTTGCAATTCAAAAAATCATGTGATGTTTTTCCACAGGGGACTAATTTTTCTGTGGTTTATTTCGTAGAGAATTACGAATTTGAAGAACAAAAAGAAATGCATAGTGAGTATTATCATCCTAACCAAGTTTCTATATCTGTCCATGTTCTATATAGACATGCTCAACAAAATGTTGATGATATAGAAATCACGAATGACAATCGACATGTGATCAAGGAATACCATTTTTATATCAGCGATGACCGCACGCATGATACACATTATGTACAACATTTTTTTGATATTATTTATGGTTCATTGAAAACACGTGGAGTTGTAATGAATGAACATTGGATATGGTCAGATGGATGTGCAGGGAAATTTAAATCTTCATGATCATTCTTCTGGCTATTTTTCCTTCATAAAAAAACAAATATGAAACATCGTTGGAATTTTTTTGAAACTGGTCATGGAAAAGGTGAGCACGATGGTGTCGGGGCGTGTGTAAAATGAGCACTTCGAAGGTATCAAATGAACCATTCTGCTGATCAATTTGTGTGTGCTAATCAAGTTGTTCAATGGTGTCATTTAAATCTCAGCCATGATTACAATCAACAATCAAAAGATGTGCGCGGGTATGAACTCTGTTTTCAAAACAGAATTATTCAACTTAGAATGACTTTAATATGTACATCTACTAACATTTTATTCACATGTACATGTAAAATTGTTTATGTTGGATAGTTTTTTTGGCATATTGGAATCCAAGATATAGATTGATCAATCCCATATGATGCTAGCACTATTCATGGAACTCAATATTTACACTCAATCAAAACAAAAACCTTCCAAAATGTGTTTTCATTTGATAGTAGGAAGCCAACATGCTTTTGTCCTATTTGCATAGAGGACACAGAATCAATACAGATTTGTGAAAACATCAATGACAATTATGTTAAACCTTGGAAACACAACGAAATTAATTTAAAAGGAAAAATTCCACTCGCAAGCTTTGAAGAGTTGGAATTAGAGGGCATTGCAATATCAACTGATGGTGATAGAATTTCTGATTTGGTAAGGTAATTTTATGTATATATACTAAATACTAAATTTTTCTATTTTTTTTTTAAAGTTTTTTTTGACAAATTCAATGTTCTTAATTATGTGTAGGAGATGTATTTGTTGTGGTTGCACCCATAGAGAACAATGAAAATGTGAGATATGATTTTATGCAATGCACAAATAGAAAGATGAAATTATTGGAGGACTATGATGACAGAGGTTTTATATATGAAAGAGGGTCAATTCTTTTAAAAGGTAATTTTTTTCAAGAAAGATATCAAACTGAAAGGGACGTTCACTTTAAAGGCTATCAACATGATGTCATATGCTTCCAATATAGTCATTTGGTATGCGTAGCTCACATAAAGTTGATAGAAGTCAAATCAAATAAAAAATTGAAAGCTAGAAGATGGAAGATGTCAAAAGTTGATCATGAAAGAATAACTGAAGATGGAATTCCTTTAAGATCATGTTTCTAATTAGAATCATGTTGAACATGATACATACATTTTACATGAAGGATGTCTTCATTGGTTTTATAATTGTGACACTCAAATAGAGTGATTATTGATAAGTTCTGAGCTATATTGTTTTGATGAATTTTTAAGCACATTCGTTATGAAATTGTCAAATTATGAGATCTGTGCCTCTTTCAAACTTAAATATGATAGACTATTAGATTTTATTGTTGAACTTATGTACATGTCAAATTGATTAAAGTTCTTACATTGTTGAGCTTATTTCCATCAAATTGAGGAAACTTATAAAATAGTGTTCTTGCATTGTTGAGCTTATAGCTCATTGTTCTTAGATTGTTTAGCATATGTATATATCAAATTGATGTCAATTATATGATATATTGTTCTTGGATTGTTCAACATATGTACATCAAAATGATCTATATTAATTTTATAACGAAATTGAAATGTACAATTGTATAAATTCATAACATATAAACATTCAATATTAACATTACTAAATATTAAAAATCATTACTAATGATTAAAAATCTTGATTGAATTTGCACAAAAGAGGATTGTGAAATAAATTCATTTAAACCCAAAATCATTTAAGATAATAATTAAATCATTTATGTAATTAAATTAAAGATACTAATTAGTATCTTAAGATACTAATTTAATCATCATGTAAGATACTAATTACATTGATCCTCAACCAAAACAAAAACAAAAATTTAGAGTGAAGATTGCAATTACATGTATGCTGAGAGGGATGATAATTGAAAGGGTTTTGAATGAATTATCATGTTATCTCAAGAGAGTTCCTCATAATGCATAATTATCATGCAAAGTTACCTAAGAAATGGATTGGATATCCTTTAGATATTTTTTATGGATCTAGATCTATCATAATGTTCACAACAAAGGCATGTGGTTCAATACAATGAAAGATCAGGTTAGTATATTAATTTCTCATACACCTTCACTTGGATTTATTATTTTTCTACTAGCCACATTTTATTGATCTTTTAAACAAAACCATTACTTCATAAATCTAGTGAGCATCACCTAATATTTCCATATATTAGGTAGAAGTACCTTCCCTTTTCTACAGGAAAAGGTTTACTTCTCTTTCTCCAATGTTTCCAGGAAAAAGTTCCTTCCGTTTACTGAAGAAACAAAGGAAAGGAATGGCTAGCATTGCAAAGGTTAGCTTTAGAATTCAATCCAAATATGCTAATGTAACTAAACATTTTTCTCAACAAAATATCTTTGGCCCATCAAGAAAACACATATTTAGAGAATTTTTAAACACAAATTGTTGAATTTTTACTTTATTTAAATCATCTTCCATACATTCATTGTATCTAAACAGTCACAATTAAATATTAGATTTTCCAATTTCAAATCCATCACGTCCAAAATACCATAATACATTAGACCATTTTCTTGTCTATGATAGTTAACCATTAAATCAACACTAAATATAGACTCTTAGTATTCTTGGCCAAAATTTACTTTAAGATTACTAACTTTGGGCACCTTCCTAAACATGAGCATGAATATCCATGAGTCTAATATATCATGTTGTATCAAAGGTCCAAAAATAGGTTGTAATGACAATTGACCACCCAATGATGTCACTAAGACCTTTAAAGTCTTTGAAAATGTCATTCAAAACAAAAATATACACTTAGAACTTACATTTATGGGACACTTAAATTGTTTTTTCATTAAAACTTGAAGTTGATCTAAACTTCACAAAAGTATATTTTTCAGCAAGATTTTAAAAAGTAGCTTGAACTTGGAATGCAAAAGGTTGAATTTTAGAAGAGATGGGACAAATAAAAGTTTCCATCTCCATGATTGTGTGGAAATTGAACCCAGGTGTTAGAACAATTACACTCACAAAAATTCCCAATTACACATGTAAATTACACACAAATGAGACTGAATATGGAGCAGAACACTAATCTGTATTGAATAAGTGTACAATAGCCAACCCTATGAAGTCATAGGCTGCCACAATAAATAATTACATGAGAGATTTGAATGCGTTGGGATGCCATTTGAATTGGTCAAAAGAAGGCTTACTAAATCTAAGCAAATCCCCCATCGGTGCATAAAGTAGCTTCCAAATCTGTCTAGGAGCTCACGAATTGGAAAAATCAATTAGGAAAGATAATAGGTGATGGAAGGACAACTCATACATGCTTTTATTAGGATAAAAGAGTGGATGATGATGAGGACAAAAAAAAAGTTAACTTCACCTAGTCAAACTTTCCCAATTGCCTTAAAACTCAGCAAAAGCCGGCAATAAAGCAGAAAAAGCAGACATGTGCTAGGAAGGCCAGGAATAAAGCAGAATTGATTCCAAGAGGTTTTCCAAGTGCTCCATGACTCAGTTTTAGTAATTTTGACCACTTTGGACATGTGGAGGACAACTTGCATAAGGTGGAATATGGAAACTAGGCAAATAAGACAAAAATGGATTAATTAATATCTAAGGTAGCTAACTATGGGTTGATTATTATAACACCCCCCCTTAAGCCTGACTTATGAGTAAAATATCAAAAAATTATAGGGCCTAGAAAAAAGGCTTAGTCACCCTTTACATAGTGCATGTCCATTTAACCAAGGAAAGAGGCAAAAACCCAGTCGGAAAAATCCTCCCTTAAACATGGACAATAAAACAAAATTTGAAAATCTTGTCATCAATCATGCTTCACAGCATGATCAGCAATCCCCAGCCATGATTTGAGATTGCTGAAAGTATTCTCACAAAAAACTTTGGTGAAGATGTCTGCTACTTGTTCTGAAGATGAATAGAAGAGTAGGTGAATGGTGTCATCATGCACAAGTTGTCTGATGTAGTGCATATGGATCTCAATGTGTTTGGTTCTCTATCTCTGAACTGGATCATTGCATATTTGAATGGTACTTTGATTATCACAATAGATAGTTGTTGAGTATTCTGATTCGAAGTCACACTCACCAAGTAACCCCTGCAACCATAAACATTGAGTTGTTGCATTTACAACTCCTATGTACTCTACTTCTGTAGATGAGAGTGCAATGGCACTCTGTTTATTGCTTGACCAGATGATTGGTCCTTCAGCAAGCATGAACAAATATCCTGATGTTGAATTTCGATCTGTTTTGTCACCTTCCCAATCACTGTCAGTAAACCCAACCAAATCAAGATCAGATTTAGCTTTGTAGAAGATCCCATGAGTCCTTGTTCCCTGAACAAAGTTAAGGATCCTTTTGGCTGCTCTCCAATGGATCTCATGAGGCTGATCCATGTATCCTGAAGCCACACTTACTGCATAAGAAAGATCAGGTCGAGTATGTGTAAGGTACAACAAACACCCAATCAGTTGCCTATACAGTGTATTATTTACCATAGGTGAAGAATCTGCTTCTTCAAGCTTAACTCCTGAAAGGAAGGGAGTCTTGCTTGGCTTGCAATATTTCATGTTGAACGTGTTCAGCAAATCCAAAGAACACTTGGGCTGAAGTAATTTTATTCCATGTTTGGTTTGATAAATCTCAAGACCCAAGAATTGGCTCAATAACCCCAAATCTATCATAGAAATCGCATGGTTCATTGCATCCTTCAAGGAGGCAATTTCATCCTTTGAGCTTCCTGTAATGAGAAGGTCATCTACATACAAGACAATAATCATCAAAGAACCATGAATTAGATTCAAATAAACATTAGGATCAGACTTTCATCAAACAAAACTCAATGACAGCAAAAAGACACCAATCTTGGCATACCAAGCCCTGGGGGATTGCTTAAGCCCATACAATTATTTCTTTAGCCTGCACACAAGAGATGGATTAGTAGAAAATCCTTGAGGATGATGCATGTAAATCTCTTCAGTAATATCTCCATTCAGGAAATCACACTTCACATCCATGTGATGTACCTCCCACTGCTTCAAAGCTGCAATGGCTAAGGCTAGCCTGATGGAGTCCATACTTGCCACTGGTGCAAAGGTCTCATTGTAATCTATGCCATGTATCTATGAGTAGCCCTTGGCTACCAATGTTGCCTTATATTTCAAAGGTGAACCATCAGCAGAAAACTTGGTTTTGTAAACCCACTTACATTGAACTAGCTTCCTCCTTGGGGGCAACATCAACCAGCTCCCAAGTGTTGTTCTTCTGGAGTGAGCTGAACTCTTCTTTCATGGTTGTTTGCCATCTTGGATCATGTTCTGCATATTCATATGTCTGTGGGTCTGATTCAACCATCAGATAGCATTTCTCTGCAAAAAAAGGGTATTTCATACACAGAGCACTCTCAAACTGAGATCTAGTCCTCCTAGGATCACTAGGATTTCCAGCTAGTTCTCCAGCTGCATGAATGGTCTTTGCTGCCAATTTTTGTCTTGTAGGACTGTCAGGATATGCAATTAAATCATCATTATCAAAATTATCAGAATCAGCAAACTCAACTATCTCTTCACTTACATTCAATGGTTCTGGTGGTGAAGAGGATTCTCCAACTTCCACTGCTACTAAAGGCTCTTCTTGGAACTGAACACTCCTTTCAATGAAGGATTTGTTTTTTCTCAAATTGATTAGCTTGTACCCTTTTGAATATTCAGAGTACCCTACAAATAGACACTCTTTGCTTTGGGGCTGCAAATCCTTCCTCTTTTCTGTTGGAATTCTAGCCCAAGCCCTTGAGCCAAAACTCCTGAAATGGGTCACATCTGGCTTGTGCCCACTCCATGCTTTGAAAGGATTCATACCATCAAGTTGTTTATGAGGCACCCTATTCTAGATATAGGCTTCATATTTTATAGCTTTGGACCAAAACTTTGGTGGCAAAGTCTTAGCCTCCATCATGCAGGTTGCCATCTCTTTCAGTGATCTGTTCTTCCTCTCAGCAACACCATTTTGTTGTGGTGTGTAAGGGATAGAATACTACATATGAATACATGCATCTGCACAATATTAAATGAACTCAAACTTGACATACTCACCACAATTGTCAGATCTGAGGACCTTGAGTTTCCTCCCAAACTGGTTTTCAACCAAAGCCTTGAAGACTTTGAAGAGGCCAAAAACGCCAGACTTGTGTTTCAGGAAGTAAACCCAGCAGTACCTAGAAAATTCATCTATGAATTTCAATGCATATTTGGCATGACTCATTGACATATGAGGAAATGGGCCATCAACATCACTGTGGATCAACTCAAGAGGTGCAGAGGTTCTCTCATGACTAGCTTTCTCAAATTTATGCTCTGGGTGTTTTCCTAAGATGCAACCTTGACAGACTCCTTTGGAAAACTTAATCTTGGGTAACCCTATGACCATTTATTTTTCACTAAGATCAGAAAGATAATTATAGTTAAGATGGCCAAATATTTCATGCCAAAGCTTTCTTGCCTCATTAGCATAAATCAGAAGAGCAGAGGGGTTTGAGTAGGGTAGGAAGTGTGAGAACATGTATACCTTCAAAGTGTGATTTGCAACTCCTTTTGCAATGAATTTACCACTTGAGATCTCTGTGATCTCAACTTCATCAGGGGAGAATATGACCTTCTTTGGAGACCCTTTGTGGGTCATCTAATACACTGATAAGAGGTTAGAGGCAAGACCTAGAACATACAATACATTGTTGAACTTACCATGGTCAAGATCAATCCTCCCTTTGCCCAAACTTACAGTGAGAGAGTCATATCCTAGTACTATTGGTGGACCTTTCGACATGTCAAGTGAGGTGAATGCCTCCTTTTTCGAAACCATATGTCTTGAAGCTACAGAATCAATGAGGTAACTAGGTAAGCTTGATGTGCCAGCAACCAATGCATGAACTTTCTCTCTGTCTTCTGAATTTGATCCTCCTTCCCTCTTCTTTGAGCTATCAGGAAGGGAGATGCCATTCTTCTCCAGGAGTTGGGTCAGCATGTCAATTTGCTTCTTCATGCATGAGCTTTCGGGATGATTTCCCTTACTGCAATATGCCCACTTGCTCATTTCTCCTTTGTTCTTCTTCTTCTGGGGGTTCTTCTTAGAACCTTGGGGCTCCTCTGGAGACTTGTTCTTGTCTCTCTTTTGCTCAGGTGGCTTCTTATCTTTCTTCTTTCCTTTTGAATCCACCCTCGAATATCCAACAACTAGAGCTTGGTCTTTGTAGGGTTTGATGGTGCCCATCATCACCAATTATTCTTGTTCTTGTGTGAGAGATTCCATGAAACCTGCAAGGCTAGGAATTTTCTAGGCTCGAGCTGTCAACTTAGTGGCATGGAAGGTTGAAAAAAACACTGAATAGTCAAGGCCAAGCTTCGAGAGTATGGCCAAAACCAGTTTCTCCACCTTCTTTTCAATTCCACACTGTTTTAGCTGCAAAACAAGGGCTTTGAACTTGGAAAAGTAGATTTGCAGGGATTCGAAGTTGTTGGGACTCAAGGAGATCAATTCATTTTCGATTTTATGTCCCCTCATCTCATTTGTCTTACCAAAAATCTCAACAAGATTCTCCCATACTTCATTTGGTGATGTTAATCCATCAATATTGAAAAGGAGGTCTCTGGATATGCTCAGACACAGGAGACCATAGGCCTCATCCCTCCTGTTGTGCCATTTAATTTTCTCTGTAGCTGCATTGGGCTCTACTTCTATTTCCATAGTCACTCTGTAGAGCCCTTTCGATCTCAATAGTATCTCCATCTCTGCTTTCCATTCAAAGAAGTTAAATGGAGTCAAGATGATCTTCTGAGATTGGTCCATAGCTCAAAAATTTGCCCTTCAGTCAGCAGAATGCTCCCATACAATGATGTCAAACCTGCAATAACAAATTGGAAGGAGATAAATCGATCTACAAAGGCTCTGATATCATGTTTAAATTGAACCAAAGTGTTAGAACAATTACACTCAAAAAAATTTCCAATTACACATGCAAATTACACACAAAGGAGACCGAATATGGAGCAGAACACTAATCTGTATTGAATAAGTGTACAATAGCCAAACCTGTGAAGTCATAGGATGCCACAATAAATAATTACATGAGATATTTGAATGCATTGGGATTCCATTCGAATTGGTCAAAAGCAGGCTTACTAAATCTAAGAAAATCCCCATAGGTGCATAAAGCAGCTTCCAAATCTGTCTAGGAGCGCACAAATTGGAAAAATCAATTAGGAAAGCTAATAGGTGATGGAAGGACAACTCATAAATTCTTTTATTAGGAGAAAATAGTGGAGGATGATGAGGACAAAAAACAAGTTAACTTCACCTATTCAAACTTTCTCAATTGCCTTAAAACTCAGTAAAAGCAAGCAATAAAGCAGAAAAAGAAAACATGCGCTAGGAAGGCCAGGAATAAAGCAGAATTGATTCCAAGAGGTTTCGCAAGTGCTCCATGACTCATTTTTAGCAATTTTGACCACTTTGGACATGTGGAGGACAACTTGCATAAGGTGGAATATGGAAACTAGGAAAATAAGACAAAAATGGATTAATTAATGTCTAAGGTAGCTAACTAGGGGTTGATTATTCTAACAAATTGGTTTCAAAAAGGAATTATAATGTAGCTAATACTACACCTATTATAAAACAATATTGAATTAATTTTGAACAAATTAGATGGTCCAAACGAAATGAAGAAACCATAGATCTTAGGGTTTTGACTCTAAGGATAAAGTTGATCTAAGGATATTATATGTTTAAAGTTGATCTGGGGATATCGTTAGGCATCCAAATGATGGTGTGCCTATTATAGGATTCATGGGTTGGAAGCTAAACAGGTTTCCCTAAACCATCCAACTACTTTAGGTCTTCAAGCTGCCAAAGAATTAAGTTAGCTACTACGTAAGTGCTGATTTGTTTCAGCTAAAACAATTCATATTTATTGGTACAATATATGCCATAAAATAGTCCACCAACTAGAATAAATCATGATATTAATTATCTCAAGAATAACAAGAAACTTCATTGCTTGGATTTTGCTAGTGATTACTTCAAATCAAGCTCAAAATTGGAGTATGGATGCAGGTTCAAGGATATTCAACATTTCCCTATTGCCACTAATCAACAACTATACAACTTACCAAGATATGGTAAATTTCCTTTATATTCATTTATTCTCGACTATGCATTTATGAGAGTATTGCATCCATTATACCTAAAATTTTAATTTAAGATGCATTCACTATATTCATAAAGATACAACAGAATATTCACTAGTACTTACTAACTTAATATCAACTTGCCAAGATAAGGTAAATTTCCCTTGTATTCATTTATTCTGGACTATGTATTTATGAGAATAATGCATCCATTATACCTGAAAATTTAATTTAAGATGCATTCACTATATTCCTAAAGATACAACAGAATCTTGACTAGTATTTTCTAACTTAATATCATGTATTTTGAGACTGCAATGGCCACAAATCTATACCTAAAGGTTGCCCAAAACCTCTATCCCAAATATTCTACAGGGTTTGATAGATTCAACAAATAACATGCTAAATGCTACAAGTATATCATTGGTTATTATACCAAAGTTTGCCTAGAATTAAACCATTGCAGTGTTCCTCCTTGGCCCATTTATGTTGTTAGATAAAGTTACATGAAATAATAAGCTGTAACAAGCTCCTTAAACTCCATAAGGTACACGTGTTCCACAGTACAACTACCAATTGTTAACCATAACCAATAACATCTAGGCTAGCACCACAATATCAAGAAAAACTCCAAAATATCAAATGCATCCCCTACTGTTGAAATTGTGAAAAAAATCACAAGTGAACACATTTGCATAGAAACATCAAAGTGCTAGGTGTAATCATACAACCAATGCAGTCATGCTAGAGCACTTTATCGATTACATATATATTTTCCCTTGTGTTTGATGATCAAATAAAACCAAGCCACTTAAAGATACTAAACCCATGCTAATTAAACAAACCAAAGATACCAAACCCATGCTAATTAAACAAATAAAAAATTTAGTATATATCTCATCAAACACATCTTTAGATACTAATTAAATTAAATCATTTAAAACCAAAAACTTCCAAAAACAATATATATATGAACGGTCCAAAATTATAAAACCATATATATATGAACGATCCAAAATTATATATATGTTTAAAATATATAAGTTAAACTGATAAGTTTAAGTTTAAAGTTTTGACATGGAATATGTCAAATCAACAAGTTCACATGTATAAAAACATATATAAATATGTGATATCCATTATATGGATATCACTCTCCACATTCTCTTGGCGATTGACCTATGGGCGCTCGCACGAAGTTGGTTCCACTTTTTGGTGCCACTTAGGAAATCAGAAACGCACTTCCGAAGTGTAAATCAAGAACGCATATGCGTTATTGATGGCACGTTCAGAATAACCCGAGCCCAAACACAAGGCTAAGGTTCGTGGAAATATATATCACATATCCGATATATCACATTCACGTTTTGTAATTTTACATATCGCATATGCGATAGGTAACATTAAAAAACGCATATGCGATATATCGCATATGCGATATGTAAATTTACAAAACGCATATGCGATATATCGCAAGTGCGATATGCAACATTTAGAAAACGATTACATTTTCATCAGTCGTGGAGGTCCTCTCCTTTGTCAATGAATTTCATAATCAATTGTTGCTCAAAGGGCCTATTTTGTGTGTTATTAACACCTAGTGCATGAGAGAATAATACTTGTTTGTATATCCCTATACATAATTTTCCAATTAATGTTGGTTGATGGGGGATAATGCCTCCCTTCTCATACCTATGAAAAATATAGACTTGTTTTGGCTTTGTAAATGGATGGCTATGCATGGCTGATTTTTAATATAAAAATTTGTAAGTTTATATTAAAAAAAGCACTAGTAAGCATTGGTGGTAAATAAACTCAAACATTTTATGTCATATTGACACTCCCAAAACTTGTGCTTTGTAGTTTTGGAATGCTAACTAATAGAAAAAAAAATCGCTCTTGGTCAGCTTAACCTTACATCAAACCCCATAATAAATCACCAAAAATGAAAAAAATTCCAACTTATAAGAAATCATATATGACCATACATTGTGCAATTGACAAATCAATTGTCCTCTTAATCACTATATATCTAGCTAGTATTTAGGACAAGTTTTAATAGATTCCTATAATGAAGTATGAACTATAGGTAATGAGATTCATACTATTGAAGTGATCAACCTAAACTCCAACTCCAATCTCTTTAAAAAGTCCTAGGAATTCAAATATTCTATTTATCGAACTTAGCCTTTGGGATATAAACCCCCAAAAGATCCATAATTGAAAGAAAGAAAGAAAAACATTTAAACCATACTCTTGAGTAAAAGTGTGCCACTCCTTCCAAGAACAAGAGATATAATCCCACAAATCATGATAAAGAATGACAACTTTCCTACTCA
>LPNX010447862.1:6694-29840 GCA_001517045.1 Pseudotsuga menziesii
TCAATATACCTATTACTGCCTGATACTCGGCTATGTTGTTGGTAGTGGGACCAATAAAAATTTCTCTTGAACTGATCAAGTCATGAACCGGGGAATAGAGAACCCAAGCAATTGAAGCAAGGTTCAGGGTATGATGGCAAGCACCATCAACGAAGCTGTAAAAATCCATCCAATATGCATAACCAAAACATGGTATAAACAGTTTGGACACTAAACTTAACACCACACTAAATCAAGACACAACACATTGAAAGAGAATAATATACATATATACACAGTACCATATGAAAAGGTTTTAATCATAGTACCTCTTCAGGTACAACCCATTGCGAGGTTGCCTGAAGGGTATCCTGCCATAATCTATGAGCTCGTAATCTCCTTTTTCTAAAACTTTTCTGATGACAAAGGGACCATACCAAATTGACTCGAACTTCCCTTTCCCTAGTTTTTCATGTCTCTGATCATAGGTCAAAACTAGGTCACCTTCCTTGAAAAAATGAGGCTGGACAGATTTATCATACTAGGGCTTGACGTGTTTCTTATGTGCCTCATTAGCTAAGGTAGTATCCCTTCTAGTTTCATTAAGATTAGCTAGGTATAGAAATATTTCTTCCTTGGTGGAAGTATTTGGTATAATTTCTACTGCAAGTTTCAGTGACGGAATTTGACATTGGACAGAAAGGACAGCTTCTAGTTCGTAAATTAACTGGAATGGTGTAAAACCAATTGTTGTTTTTACGGAAGTTCTGTAAGCACAAAGAGCAGAAAAGAGAGTCAGGTGCCAGTTGGATTTATGATCTCCAACCATCCTTTGTAGCATAGTTTCCAAAACTTTGTTAATGGCCTCGACTTAACCATTAGCCTACAGATAGTAAGGTGTTGAGTTTTCATGGTAAAAACCCAACTTGTTACTCAACTTGGTCACCATCTGATTCTGGAAATGCTATCCATCATCAGTGAAAATAGATTGTGGGACTCCGAACCTAGCTATCACATGATTAAATAAGAAGTGGGTGGGAGTATTACCATCCTATGCATACATAGGCATATCCTTAGCCCATCTTTTGAAATAATCAACAACTACGATGATGTAACCATGCCCCCCCGGCTGAGGTAGGATTACAATGCATAAAATCAATTCCCCATTTGGAAAAAGGGCCACTACAATGATGGGGTGTAAAGGAGCAGGGTGGGTGTGCTTTTTTAGGTAGAAATGTTGGCAGGGTGAGAATTTCTCAACACCCTCATGATAGTATTTGAATATTGAAGGCAAAAAATAGCTAGCACAAAGGATTTTATGGGTTGTATTCATCCCAGAAAGATGACCATCACATGCTCTAGAGTAGAAATCATTAAGGACTTGTTCATCCTCCTCATGTGTATGGAATCATCGGAGAATGGAATTGATACCAAGTCTATACAACGTAACATTTAAGATAAGGTATTATTTCACGTGGTGGTAGATATGGTGACGATTGTCACAAGTTATATTGGGTTGAAATCTTTGAGTTTGGAGATAAATGAATAAATATCCATGCCATGGGTCTATTGTGCTTATCAAGAACAGGAATTCATTTGGAAATGAATCATTGGGCTCAGTATCCATCAAAGTACAGGGAAGGTCACACATCATCTCTGTAAATACCAAGGATTTCTTTGAAGTGGCCTTGGGAAAATCAAGGTCAAATTGTTGTAGGATGACAATCCAATGGGAATATTCCCCCCCTAGCACCTGACGAGTCAGGATGTAGTACATAGGGTTCTGATCTGCAAGTACTCTGGTAGTGTGAAGTAGGATGTAATGCTGAAATTTCTGAACAGCAATGACCATAGCCAATGCTAACTTCTCCACATGTGAGTATCGGGTTTCAGAATCAATGAGATTCTTACTGGCATAATATATAACGTGCTCCTGACCATTGGGATATTCTTGCGCTAAAACCATTCCAATGGTAGTAGTGGAAGCAACAATATATAAGAGAAATTCCTTTGAATAATCTGGGGGGTGTATCATGGGTAAATGAGTCAGAGCGTTATTGAGATTATCAAAGTCTCATTGGGCCTGGTCATCCCATAAGAATGGAGTGTTCTTCTTCAGGAGACGCATATAACCGTGCATTTTCTTAGTGAAATTGCAAATGAAACTGTGGAGAAATTTTTCCTTCCCTTGCCAACTTTGGAGTTCAACAATATATTTTGGGGTAGGTAGGGCCAATATAGCAGCTATCTTCAGTGGATCAATCTGAATGTCATCCTTAGAAACCACAAAGCCAAGGAGATGTCATGTTTCAACGCAAAAAAAAAACACATTTGTGTGTATTGATTCGTATGTTATAATGATGACATATTAGGAAAATGTCTCTAAGATTCCTATGGTTGTCTTCCCTTGCTGTGAATGCCTTGGTTGATCATCAAGGTACAGCTCCACAATTTTTTTAATATCGTGAAACGCATAGGATATGGCACACTGGAATGTAGCTTGGGTGTTCTTGAGGCCAAATGGTAACGTCCTACAAGAAAAGGCTCCCCATGGACATATAAATGTCGTTTTGTGTTGATCGATGGAAAATATCTCAATCTGATTATAGCCAGAAAAAAGCATCCATGAACAAGAAGATGACACTTCCAGCACAGTTGTTGATAATCTAATCAATATGCGGAGTCGAAAAATTGTCTTTGGGACAAGCTTTGTTCAAGTCTCAAAAATCGATATAGACTCTAATGGTACCCTGCTTTTTGTTTGCAGGGACAATGTTAGATACGCGTTCCTTTTGGGGCACAGGAGAAATGAATCTCTCCTTTAGAAGTTTTTCTACTTCGGATTTAATAGCCGCAGCCTCCCAGGGATGGACTTCGGACAATTTCTGCTTGACAGGTTTTTTCGTAGGATAGGTTTTAATTTCATGAACCACAATAGATGGGTATATCCCAGGAATATCCTCATAAGTCTAGTAAAAAAAATATCATAATTATTTGAATAATGCTCTATATGCTTCAGTTTCTTTCGACAAGCAGTTCTTCCCTACATGAACATGCTCAACGGTTCCAGGTTTGACTAATATGTCAATTGGGATCGTTTTAGTAATTTTGTAGAGATTTCCTTTAGATTCAGTATTTTGAAATGATACTAGTGTTTGGGGATGGGTGACAATATCAGTACCGATAAGTGATTCAAGTTCAAAACCCACCAAAGTGGCATTGGGAAGAAAAGAAGATCGATGATGGTGATCTTCCCAGACAGGTTCATTCTCACTCATGATCTCCATAATGGACTCATCCAAAGGACTCAGTCCATGTGAGATAATCTATAGTGGGAAGAGAGGGTTCCAACCAATAAGGAAGGTGGTACGTATCTAAAGCCATGAGATGAAGGTCAATAACATGGTCATTGGAAATGGACTAGATAGCATCATACATTGGTTCATATGGGCCAAGGGAGGCTGACTCAACAATTTATTTTCCTTTAGTACTATAGCTAGTTGTGGAAATCATAATTATTGTCATCACTCTTATGTACTAGGAGGGGCTGATGGAAACACACCCATAAGGGTGGAGTCTTTCAGCATACCTACCCCAACTGACTGATAAGGAGGAGGGAACTAACCTAGCATAGGGATGTTATTTTCTATAAGGGTTGTAACATCTGGCATATAATAGTAGAGTTGATCAATAGTCACAATATTCCCCAAATGTGGAAATTGGAGAGTTCTAAATACTATGGAAGCTAGAGTGGTCATATCATAAAACCAATTCCTCCCCAATAGAAGATTGTAATCTAACGAGGCATCAACCACTTCCACCTGTGGAAATGGTTTTTCCCCCAAGTTCAATAGAAAGTGCTAGCAATAGACCATGGGGTTGGAAACCATGTCCATCAAAAGATTTAAAAGTAGTAGGTAATTTCATAACCTCAGGATAGACATCGTGTAAGGAGTAGGATAGACATCGTGTAAGGAGTCTAAGATAGATCTTCAACAACATTATAAAATTGGGCAACTCAGGCATTGGGATTGAAAACTGACTTCCTGATGGTAGCCTTAGGTGGTCACAAAATTGAATCAAGATTAGGTTTTTTGATCACGAGAGGGCCATTAGACAAAGATGGAGGAGAACTAGTAGAAGGAACTTTTTCAGAAGAAGGATTGTCATCCTTTTTCTATAATGTCTTGTCATATGATTGACTATGAGTACTCAAATTGATGGTATCAAAAGACATGATTCGGATTTCTTCCATGGAATTAGGATTCCCCTGTTTAGACATGTGGTCTATCAGTTGTTTTTGAGAAGGGAAAGGATCAATAAGAACTGTTGGTGTGGGGTTACTCTTCAAAAACTTGCTAATCTCATCACAACAAGGATATTATTTTGTGAAGTGATATCATCCACAAAATAAGCATGGATATTTGGCTTTACTCTGCCCTTTATCATTCTCATTAGTCATTATTTTAGGATTCTCCTCTTGGTTTCCAATTTTCTTGTTTTTACCTTTTCCCTTTTTCTTGTTGCTGGGGGTTTGTGTGATTTGAATAGCATTTACCTCGATGGAAACTATGGGAGTTGAAGGAGTAGTGGCAGAAGCATTTGGTTTCCTGGAAGGTTTTGCCATCGACGAGGACTATATGGAACTAACCACCCCATCAACAGGGGTTTCTGCTGGTTGCTTAGAGGGATCTGTGCTTGGGAAAGGAGCTTACTGAATTAAGTCATACAGTGTTCCATATTGGGAATAGACCAAATCCAGATACTGAGCATGACTGATAGCCTGCTATTTAGTAACAACACCACCCATAGACACATCTCGAATGATAGGAGGAAACAATGACTTAGTGAACCTATCAGCTAGCAGTTGGTCTCGGATGGGAGCTTTAATAAGCCTTCTCCACCTTCTCCACTCATGCATATGGTCTAATATCTGGGGGGAGGTGTTCTGACAAACTGAATTCAAAATATCCGTACCCATTTCATAATGAATGGGTAGCTGAAAGTGTGTAAGCAAAATAGTTTCTGGAGAGCTAAAATCCACACACGAATGTTGTGGAAGTTCAATGTACCATTTCATGGCCATACTAGTCAATGTGCGTTGGAAGAGCATTAAGAAAACAGAATCATTCATCAAATAGTTCGAAGAACACCATAGATGGAAGGTCATAACATCGTTCTTGGGATCATCTCCCTTCTTTCCATCAAACTTGGGAATATCTGATTGTAATTTTACCGGAATAGAGGGCCATGAAGGGTTGTGTCGAATGGGATCGTTTATCAACTTGGAAAGATCAGTTAAGTCCAAATTTTCCAAGAAAGGTAATTACCGATTAGGTGAAACATACTAGTAATATTGATAAGGCATATATGTACCAATAGGACCGTAAGTCTACTGATATATGGGCTGTTGATTTGGTTGATTAGATGATGAACCTCCTGAAGATCCAACTGAAGGAGGTGGCCCTCCAAGAGGGGGGCCTTCAGGAGGTATGCCTCTAGGGGGTGTTCCATTAGGTGGTGCTCCTCCAATTGGTGGTCCTCCAGGTGGTGTTCCTCTAGGTGGTAGACCTCCATAAGGTGGTCCTTGTTGCCGCCTTTCACACACATGGGTCACATGGCAGAAATCTTCAAGCCACTAGGTGTGTCCTTGGGAGCAAGTCTTGAGTCAAGGCTGTCACCTTGTTCTTGACTCCTCTATTTAAGCTCAACTCCTAACGAAGCCAAGGGGGTAGACCCTATTAAGTTACTAAGGCTGAATTACTTAGTACGGTGATGTTAAATTGAATGAGTTACTTAGGAGTTCGGAATTTAACCATAAACAATCAAAGATGACAAGATACAAAAAAACACAATGCTGAGACACAACATAAATATATAGCAAGAAAATAACCAGTGCCTTAAAAATGGAGTCAAAAAAGAAATCAATGTACTTGCATGTGCTTGGAGTGAATGTTTTGCAATTGCCTCTTGGTACGTTTTAAGTTAATTTTAGGTGTGAGTTGATTAAAATTAGGCGAAGGGGTGGACTCTAGATATACTTGAGAGTACTAGGAGTATGTCCAAAAATAAACCTTCATGGCTACCCACAAGGAATATGTGGGCTGAATGGAGTCTCTAGGGCTGTTGTTCATAACGCACCCGTTAGGGTGTGACAGAGATCGACACCCCGAAGTCACTTTTCAGAAGTTCCCGCTTCCTTTGGGTATTTTACCACCGTAATGGTTTGATCTAAGTGTTGGATTTTCACCTGATGGTTTGTCAATTTGGGAGAGTGAATCCTAATTATACTAGTCACTCAAATGCTTTTTATATAGCTTGACTGATCGAATGAACCGCAGCCAAGTGCAGAGCATACACACCGGAGTCTTGTCAATTTTAGTAAATTTTTAAAATTGGGTGTTCTTGTTAAAAAGAAAACCCCCTAGAAATCTCTTTCGATCCAAGTGGATCTCAATTGGGAAATCAAGGAGGGGTTAATTTTATAATAGCTGAAGAAACAAATGATGGAAATAAAAACAAATACACAATTCCGGTTTTCTAATTAGTCCTACCACGCATCTCTTTCCCCTTTCAGGTTAATCGGGAAGTCGTGGGGTAAGTATTAAGATTACTTTGAAATATCCAATATGGAAAATGAAATTGATAATGAATCCAAGTATACTACCCTGCGGATTAGAGCTACGCTAGTTTGAAAATATATGAGAAAAAAGTAAAAAATTGGCACCGACGCAAATCTCCCCAGGGGGGATGGTGAATAGGATCGAAAGAGCATATTTGAAAAGACCTTTTCCTTTTATTAGCAGCGATTTACAATATCAGAAAATTAAAATTGATGCACTTTTGTCCTTGTTATCTGGGATCCAAAGGCTTACAACAAGCTTGTAACAAGCTAGAATTAAACAAGATGGTGGGGGAAGCTTCCGGGAAGCTCCGATTCGTCCAAGAGTTGGAAAATGGGCAGAGTCTCCTTCTCTTTTTTGTTATACCTGCTAAAAAATAGTGAGCAATTAGAATCAAATGTGCCCAAACACACTTTAAAAGTGTTTTGGGTCACCACGCTAGTTATCGAAGAAAAAAAACTAAGTAAAAAATTGTTAAAAGGGGCTAATGTATTTTTGAAAAAAGGAACCAAAGAAAGAAAGATTTCCTTGGGATATTGGCTTTCTGTTTGGGCAGCCAATGAGATATGCACTTTTCTTGCAGAATTTAAATCTTTGAAGAACGGGAAAAGAAACTACCTTATGAGCAAGCTTTAGATCTATGCTTTAGCTACTTGCAAAAAAGGAAATTCCTACACCTAGATCTATCTTTATGAAATGATATTATTTATAAAATTATATATCTAAGCAGCAAGACTCTTATAAACTAGATCTAACAATATATATTCAGTTCTTAGAACTAGATCTGATCATAAGAGGAAGAGACAGGTAACTGGAAGATTGATTTTTTAAAGAAAGGAGGAAGAGAAGGGGAAAGGCCTGTTGTTCGAGGGATCTGCAATGGAAACTTGTTAGTGGAATATAGAGGGGAAATGCCTTCACAAAGTTTTTGGATGTATAGTGGAGTCAAACTAGATCCACAACTCGTCCAATCCTTGTTACCTGAAAGCTAAACACACAATCCTGCACGAAACCTCATGAGATCTAGATATATATATGAAAAAGAGACAAAATTTACATGAAAATAAACTTATTAAACGTGTATAATCTAGGCGGTGAACCCCCAGAAGGTGGGCCCCCAGGTGGTTGTCCTCCTGAAGGTGGGCCTCCAGGTGGGTGTCCACCGGGTGGTGGTCCTCCATAAGGTGCACCTCTCCCATGTGGGTATCCTCCTAGTGGACCTCCTGGGGGTGGGCCACCATAAGGAGGCCCTCCAGCACCTCCAATAGTAAGAATAGGCATTCCCCCCATTGTTGGCATATAAGACCAATTAGGCTGCCCCCAAGGTGCAAACGTGTTTCCTGGGTAAGGGATTCCAAAATACATAGTTCCTGTAGACATAGGTTGATAATTCGTGTTTACTACAGGTAATTGATTAGATAGGTAACCATAACCCCAAGAAGGTAGGTTAACTACAGTTTTTACCCCTAAGGGTTGACCTGAAATGGATGGAGGATTTACCATATTGGTGTGGGTAGGAGGAACATACACTACGGATTTCCCTTCAGTAGAGGTGTTATCACTCCAGGAAACTCCTCAAGGTTGCAACTTGAGGATGCCTGGTAACTTAAATGTTTTTATGGTTTTCTAAGTGGATCAAGTCAGGTGACCTACAGGACCTCACACTCTCAATACATGCATGAAACTCAATCAGGGATAAGGCTTCTAACTACCACGGTTTAGAAGTTTGATAATATGGTGCAGAGATGGAGAACTTATTATGCTGGCAGATTCATACATAAAATACATATATATAAATGGCTAATCATAACAAGGAAAGTACTTATAATTCAAATCATCAATATGCCAATAGGATGACAGCTATCAGACATCAATTAACCTGAATAAACCTGAATAACACATTCAAGCATAAGCACAGAATTGACAAGAAATGGAAGCTGAACATATGATAGCAAAAGAGCTTATATTAGGTTATGAGCAATATGAGAAGCTTGACAATAGTAATGGTCTACAAGTTATTAATCTCTCACGGTAATCTAGGGACTAAACACAAGTCTCATCAAAGATTAATAATAATAAGTCATGAAAATGGTGTAATTGTGCTACAAAATGAGTAGTTACTCTGTATATTCACACAAAGAATGAGTAATACAATACAAGATCATTTTGCAAGCATGAATGACAAAGCAATTCAAATTCCCAAGGAGGTCATTTGAATTGAATGAGTGAGTCTAGCTTAATTGAATGTAAGCCACAATCAACACTCCAGTTAACGACTGATCAAAACCCTAACTGACTCAACTGAGCCCTAACTAAAGTTGGAGTGCAATAAATGACTGGGTCTAACTAAAAGTAGGTTAGACACATGTTACAGCAAGCCAACCAACAAGTGGTAGCACTTCAAGGACTCCAATGAACCCTAATGAGGTTAACTGAAGTGTAACTGAACATCAAAAGTGGTTGGAGGTGCCTCTGTTAACTCCAGTTCATTAAATAATCAATAAATAATCAATTTAATGATGGAGGGCACCTTCACTGCTCTATTTAACTGACTGTAACCATCATTTACCAATATGGCACATTAATGACACTCAGATCACCCCCAGAGTGCTCTAGTTAGCCTCCCCGAATGTAGGAGAATGATGAGTTAGCCTCCTTGACTGAAGGTAGGTATGGGTGTGATCTAGCTGACATCATCTAGTGCTCCTCTGATGTCAATTAAGTCAATAATACTTAGGATAGTGGTTTAACTAGGCCAAATTGACCAAAAAGAGTGTGTATGGTGGTAAATGTCTCCAACACCCCCCCTTAAGCTATACTCGGGAGGAGTTAGAAAACATAAAATGCATAAAAATGCTAGGGCCCCAACAACTAAGGCCATAGGTCACCCTGTACAATGTTGAAACTGAAACAATGCTAAAAAACAAACTAAGTGAGGAAAATAGGGAAAACCCAGTGGGAACCCCCCCCCCTAAGCTAAACACTGAAAGTAGTTTGATCATCCTGGTGAACTCACCCCCAATAGTGAACGGAGGTAAGTGAACTTCTTTTTTGAAAAGCTTGTTATCACCCGCCTTGTAGTTTCCTGTGTGAAGTGGATCCAGGATGGATGGTAGAGGGGCAAGCAATTAAGGGGTGGAACAACGACTGCCTAGACTCCCAAATGGATGGCTGTGATTCCAATTAAGGAAGCCTTCACTTTATGTTATCCTAGTCCAATACAACAAGGGTGGAGACCCAGATCTGCTCCCGATAGGAGAGATCAGATCTAGAAACCAAAACAGATCAAATGGGGCTTCAAGGTACGTAAGGTGCAAGGTGAATGGAAACCCTAGCTCTAGGGCTTATGTACTAGCAATTAATGGATATGACCACTATCTTGGGAAACGTAACTGTGATAGGGTAAGCAAGGACAAAGTTAGGACTGTCTAGTACCAAGGAGACAGACTCAGTGAAAGATAGGTGACTTGAGTTATCAATAAATGTTGACAAAGAGAATGGGAGTAAGCTCAACTTAGGGCTAGCGCTAGAGGTAGAGATTAGTGCCTTTAATGCATTGGGCAATGGATTTAGCATCAACACAACTTTTTAGTGAACCCACTTGGGATATACCATGATCTATGGACCCAAAAAAGGATTTGGCCCAGAAGACTCAGGTTACAGGAGATCCAGCAGGAGGAGGGATAGCACTAGGGCTTGGAGAAGCTGATATGTAGATCTGTAGCCATCAAGATACTATCAGCTCAGCATTGGAGGGGAAATGAGATCAGGATGGCCCGATCTACAAACCCAAATAAAAAATTTACAAGATAAATCAGATCTAGAAAAGTCAAAATCTGATGAGGGGGGCTAGGGAGCTGAAAACCAATTTTTTAGATCTAGGGAAACCTGAAAGGAACTATCTCAGTGTGGGGAGTGTTCTGAAGTGTTCAATCCCTGATCTATTAGCCTAGCCTGTCAAATTTAAGAAAAAAAGTCAATTCCAGAAAAGTCCAATTTTTAATGAGGGCGCTAGGGTTGTTTCAGTTAAAAACTCAGATCTAAGTCAAACTCCCAAGAACCTGGACAATGTTGAGGGTGAATTGGACTATGTGGGACCTTATCTATCTGTCTATGAAGTTAGAGTTCAAAAAAACTCAAAACCCTATCAGGTCAAATTTTCAGTAGGGGTTTATGCAGTTTTTTGGCTAAAAATAAGATCTAGATCAAACCAACAGGAATTTGACCAGCGTTGCAGTATATTTGGTGAAGGAGAGGCTTGATATATGAAACCCATAAGTGGTTTTTCCAAAGATAGGATTATTCCCATATTTAGTTCTTTTTTAGCGTTTTTAGTATTTTAGGAGTTTTTAGAAAAAATTGAGGTAAAGCAAGGTACAATGGAATAAGATCTGAAGAGAAGAGACTTACCTGTTAGATATTACCTGGAAATGATTGTAAAAGTCTTCAACATTGATGATATTTTCTATCCCGATCAATTCTAGAATATCCCAATGATTTCTATGAAGGATGTAAGCCACAAGCCACCAATGCACCCCCTATCCTGCATGAGCAAACATCAACAATATCAGAATTGCCAATACAAGATAAAGAAACCAAATGCTACAAGAAATTAAAACAAAGTAATCACAGATCACAATGAAACTAATGAAAACCCCCTGATCCAAGATGAAGAAAAACAAGTGAGTTGAGGCCCCCCTACAAAAACGCTCCAGCCAAAATGCCCTCCTGTAGGCAAAACAATGATAGCAGAAAAATATAGATCTCACATGAATTTCCACAATGCTAGGAAATAGAAGACTATCCAATCACCATTTGAGAACATAAGATGCAAAGCAAATCCAGAAAATTTCCACAAAAAATTCTTTCTATTATTTAAATCCAAAAGCCAAAGACCCCTTACAAATGAGAAGCTCTCTCCTTTAAATAGAAATGAGAGAACCACAATCATAACCGAATCCTAACCACTTTCAAAATGAGTGGCTAATATTAAAAGATGAAATGCTCTGATCAATGGTTGAGATGAGCTCAACATACAATACATGGATCAATATAACCATAATTTACCAAAGTGGACTAAACCACCCATAAAAAGGTAACCCACCTGTTATCTCCCAAAATAAAATAAATTTATTTTTGATAGTATGAAGAATTTAAATCATGCAATGAAGGATATGAAGATCCCTGATAGTTTGAAAGCCTCTGTCTTTTATTTGGATGAAAAATTTCACAAGTTGTAGCCTTCGGTGGCTTGGGTGAGGATCACAACATCTCATTAGCCACCGAAAGAGGGAAGATAAATAGCAGGTGAAAGACCCCTTCGACAGATAGGCGTATTGCTAAAATTTTCACTGCCATTGGAACATTTTTTCGGAAGTGTAGTTCTCTATCATGCCGACATTGTGGAGTTTTTTTTCATTGCGGCACCGCAACTGCGGAGAATATAGTGTTTAAAAGTTCCGCCAGTGCGGAGAAAATAATGACTAAAAGTTCAGTGAATATTGTGGCTATAGGAGTCACAACTGCAGAGAATATAATGATTAAAATCTCTGATGGTCAGAAGTTTTGAGTTTCGATCGTTGACATTGTGGAGTCTTAGTTCACTGTGGAGCCACAACGGCTGAAGAAAGACAAACTATGGGTTCCGCGAGAAGATGGAAACTTCGGCGTCGGAACTCGAAATCACTATAAGTCAGTAAGATAGTTCAAGGGGGAGCCGCAACGGCGTAAGAAAAACAAACTAAGGCTTTTGCTAAATGAAAAAAGCTTCTAATAGCACGACAATAGAAGATCATCGGTGATCGAAAGATGTACAGACTACGTATCGACAAGTTAGTTCCCTAAAGAGCTGCAACTGCAGAAGAAAGACTTACTGTGAGTTCTGAAACAATACAGACTCATCGACGTCAGAACTTACAAGAAATAACTATCAACGAGCTAGTTCCCTAAAGAGCCACAATGACAGGAAACAAACTGACTATGGCTTCCACCATAATAGAAAATCACCGTTGATGGGAGAAACTAAAGACCACGCATCATAGTTTGAAAACATAAACCGTCGGCGAGTTAACCAACTAAGGATCCGAAACAACAGAAGATACACAGACTACTGCTTCCAATCAATCAACATAAAATCATTCTGATAGAGTGACAATGGGAAAGCATCAGCGATTGGGAGAGCTAAAGAATACAGATCGGCAAATTTAAGGCTAAACTCCTCCGCAGTGTCGGAAGCACAGATAACTAAAGCTCCATTTCCTTCGTAAAAAGACTTTCGACAGTGATAAAATTTGTTCATTTCAGCCTCCGTCTGGCGATAAGCTTGTAAGGGTAAGCGCCGATGAGGAAACCGTCGTGACGCTAGGGACTTGGAGCGCCGAGACTGTAGCAACATTCAAAATTGGGGCGTCAATGGCACAGAAGACAAAGCTTCCAATCAATGACTATGACAACAAGGTAGAGGAAAATCCAGTGGATTAGACATTGAGATTTGGAGCACCAAAACAGTGGCATCGTTGATACTTGGAGCGCCGATGAGCTAAAAATAAAATCCTCCGATTGGCGACTGCGGAAGCAAAGTAAAAAATTTTGGGTGGATTGAACAAGATTGTGCACTTCAGTTAAACATTGATACACCGACTGTTGGCGACAAGTTCACAGTGAACTAGTAGTGGGAATGATTAGCGACCACTTCAGTCATTAAAAAACCGCTTAGTGAACTAGATCTTCACAATAGATAAACAAATAGTTAGCAAGGGTTTGAAGCCCTAATCTAGAACAACTATTACTTTCAATTATTTTTGTGTAAACATATCGGATTTTCAGGATCTGTGATATTTGTAGAAGGCTATAAAATCCATGATTAAATTATTAATAAAGGTTCGACTCTAGGAATTTGTATGCCTATTCTATTATCAAGCGGCTCATCTGGTTTATTCTTGATATAAGCTCTTTTGTTGTGATTTTTTCAGCCATCTCTTTCTTTACTGTGTTTATTGCCTAAATGTGCATTTAGGTCATTGTCAGATTTATTAACAAGCCAATAGTTGTCATCCTATTGGTTATTTAGTGATATTTTATTTATAAATACCATCCTCAGTAGGGTTTATCCATTTATATGCGTGTGTTATCTGTGTAAGTCTACTAGCCTGGTGAGTTCTCCATCCCTGCACCTTTTTGTCCAACTACTGAACAAGTTGTAACTAAAATCCTTGTAAACGAATGAGCTTCATGCATGTCTTGAGAGTGAGAGGTTATATAGGTTACATGGCTTGATCCATATCATAAAACTTCAAAAAAAAGTTTAAGTTACTAGGCATCCTCGATCTACAAGCTAGAGGAGTTTCTTAGAGTGATAACAAAGTGGTGCCATTGCCGGGGAGAGGATATTGAAGCTCAGCTTCCCTGGGAGACAACATAGATCCATGCTTTGATGATAGACAAGGCTTGGACATATTTACGGTTGTAATCATCTATCTGGCGACTCCATTGAGATAAGGTGGCTTCAAGAAGACCAAGTACCAGAGAAAATACAAAGGGGCCACAAGCAACACCTGTTCCAGATCCAGAAGAAATCTTGAGGAAAGCTAGGGCTTTACTAAGACAGACCAGCAGTGCTGCACAAAATGCTACATCAGGTATTTCAAGAATACTTTTTGCTATTATTTCTTCTGCTGAAACTCTTAATTCCCAGCAATTTTTAGACACATTAGAAAAATACAAGGCTTGGGCATCTTCAATCACTGCTGCTTGTGAAGATCCAATCCCTGGTGACTCCACTGGGGAAAGTATACCACTGCCTTCTCAGCAAATATACTCATCAGTGTTTCCTTCCACATCCCTCTCCATACCCATTTCCAATATGGCTACCCCTCAATTGTCCAAAATGGAAAGGATCCTAGTAGCTAGGTATGCACCCCTTGTTTTTCCAAATCCTCTCGTAGCCATGCCTACCGGGGATTACCTCAAGTATATGCCTAAGTTTACAGGGGAAGGGAATTTCACTGCTAAAGAACATCTAGAGGCTTTTTATAGCTATGCTGAAAATATAAATATAGAACAAGAAGATGTATGGACTAGAGTTTTTGTGCAAAGCCTAGATGGCCTAGCTAGGAAGTGGTTTAAAGAACTGCATGCTGGGTCAGTGGCAGGCATAGAGGCCCTAGATGACATTTTCCTAAAGCATTGGGGAGAGAGGAAATACCACCTCTACTATATCACAGAATTCAGCAACCTGAAAAGAGAAAATGGTGAGTCTGTCTCCAACTTTACCAAGAGATTCAATAGCATGTACAGCAAGTTCCCCACTGAGATTAAGCCCACTGATACCTCAGCGATGATACCTTATGCAAATGCCTTTGATTCTGACTTCTGCATACTTCTCAAAGAAAGGAGGTCTGCCTCCTTATCACTCATGCAGGATGCTGCCCTAGAGGTAGAGTCAAACATTCTGGCATCTCAAAAGGTCAAAGGGAAGGTAGACAGGAAAAAGCAGCCATCAGACTATAGTGGGGCTTTGGCCTTAGAGAACAAGATTGAAAAAATGAGGAAACTTTTAGACAACCTGACTGCCAAAATGTATAAATTGAAGGAACAAGGACATCTGCTAATGAGGGGTAAGGGGCCAAGTGAATTTTCTCCTCGGAACCCAAATTTTGTTCCTTGTAGAAGAGGAAACCCCCCTATTCATATTCTTATAAGGGAGATAAATTAAGGGGAATACCAGAGGATAAGAGCTCTGTTTCAAAATGTTGTATTGGAAGAAGAGCTAGAATTCATTGAAGAAGAAGGAGAAGCTGAAGACAATATCCACTGCATCGAGGATGAGGTGGATTATTCTTTTCTGACACAGGCAGAATATGAAGAAGCCCTGATTGATGAGTAGATCACTAAAGAGGCTGTCTATCAGGATGATGGTCAGGAAGGTTACCAACTAAGGTCTAGGTTGGTTGCTCCCCTCAAAAATAATGTTGTACCTGTCAAGCATCTCACTGCACCTGTTAGAAAAGTGGTTGTTTTACGAAAGAAAGGGGTTGTTCCATCCAAAGCATTGCATAAACCAGCACCTTCAGCCACACCTGATCAAGTCCAACTCAAACCTACAGCTCATGAGGTAAGGTTTCCAGATAAGTTACATTATTCTTTCAACCTTGAGTCTGAAATTCAAAAATTGAAATCCCTTTCCCTTTAATTGTGTTGATGAAGAATGATGCATTTAAAACCTCCATTCTGAATTCCCTTCATCCCAAGGTGCACATCGACACTGACTTTGTGAATTTGCAAGATGACAATCCTATTGTAACCCTGGGCCCTGTGATCAAAGACCTAAAGGACTCCTTCCCACCATTCTATATATCCCTGAACATCCATGATAAAATCCTCCATAATTGTCTGCTGGATTCAGGAGCCTCTCATAACCTAATGCCTAAGGCTGTGATGGATTAAATTGGCCTCAGCATTACGAAGCCCTACCATAATTTATTCTCCTTTGAATTCAGAAAGTTCAAGTGCTTGGGCCTCATCGAATACCTTGCTATGAACTTAACTCAGCTACCTTCAAAAAGCATAATGATGGACATTGTAGTGGCTGATATCCCTCCAAAGTTCGACCTCTTGTTGTCTCGGTCATGGAGAAAAAGATTGGGCGACACCCTTTAGATGGATCTCATGTATTCCACCATTCCCATGTTCGAAAGGGAGACTAAGAGACTGTACATGGAAAATCAACTAGCGTACATCATAAGCAAGGAGAGTCGCTCAGTGAATCACCCGATTTACACTGTGGACATTGATTTTGGGTCTTGGATTTTCCAAATAGATGATAATCCACAGACATCAGTTCAGCTCACTGAGCCCATGCGTCGGCAGCCCGAAGAAGTCACAACAGCAATCTGGACCATGTATTTCAATTGGGCTAGTGCACAAAACTCAGCAAGCATGGGTATAGTCTTGATCTCACTGTCTAAGGAAGACGTTCACCTGTCTTACAAGCTTGATTTCAAAACCACGAACAATATAGCAGAATATGAAGCTCTACTATTGGGAGTTAAAGTGGCCAAGGAGATGGGGATCATGTGCATGAATATTTTTGGGGATGCCAACCTCATCATACAACAGGTAAACAACACTTTTCAAATGAAAAGTATCAGATTGAAGGCCTACAAGGATGAGGTTTGGAAACTCAGAGACTCCATTATGTTTTTTGAACTGTCATATATTCCTAGGGATTTGAATCAACTGGCTGATTCCATGCCTGTTTCGGCAAGCCTTTTTGTTCTTCCTTTTCCCCCTAAGCTCAACTATGATGTTCAAGTCAAGTACAGACCCTCTCTACCAGACAATGTAAAATTTTGGAGGGTGTTTGAAAATGATGGGGAGCTTAGTAAATTCCTTCAGTTAGTGGATGAATTCTCTGACATACACATAGATCAGGAAAACCTTAACCTGGAGGAATCCAAGCAGCTCAAGCTAAAAGAGAAAGTGACTAAGCACAATATTGTCCAATTGCCTAGCAACCACATACCCCGAGGTCTAGTACCACTGGAAGAGTTGTTTTATCACAATGACGTCCCTTTCAAGCCTTCCAAAAGGAAGCTAGATCCTGCTATCCAAGAGCACAACATAGGCCGCCAGAGCCATCCAAAACTAATAAATCTATCCACTGGGCTAACTGCTGAACAAAAGTCTGAATATTGCAGCTTCATAGAAGAGTTTGCTGATGTCTTTGCATGGGAATATAGTGACCTAAAAACATATGACACCAACATCATCCAGCATAGGATTCCTTTGGAGAAGGACACCATTCCTTTCAAATAGAAACTGAGACCCATCAGCCCTCTTCTATTACCAGTGATTGAGAAAGAGATCCACAAACTCCTCAAAGCCAATATCATAATCCCCATCAGGTATTCCAAGTGGATTGCAAATCTAGTAGTGGTGAGAAAGAAAAATGGAGAAATCAGGTTGTGTGTGGATTTTAGAAACCTAAACAAGTGTTCCAAAAAAGACAACTATCCACTACCCAAGATGGAACATCTGTTGCAGAGAGTCTCGAGGGCCAGGATCATGTCCTTCCTTGATGGCTTCTCTGGATACAACCAAGTTGTTGTGCACCTATATCACCAAGAGAAGACCACCTTTACCACTCCCTAGGGAACCTTCATGTACGTTAAAATTCCCTTTGGGCTAATGAATGCTGGGGCTACTTTTCAGAGAGCTATGGATCTAGATTTTGTAGGGATAAAAGATAAATTTGTGCTGATATATTTGGATGACTTAACAGTTTACTCTCACAGGAATCATGATCACTTGCAGCATTTAAGGAAGGTATTTCTGAAGTGTAGAAGGTATGGAATATCACTGAACCCAAAGAATCCCCAGTTTGCACTCAATGAAGGAAAGCTCCTAGGCCACATAGTCTTAGTTGAAGGTGTAAAGATCGATCCGGTAAGAGTGGAAGCAATTCAGCAGCTGTCAATACCAAGGTCAAAAAGAGACATTCATTCCTTTTTAGGCAAGATAAACTTTGTCAAGAGATTCGTTCCAAATTTCTCTGAGCTGGTAAAGCACATAATAGCCATTCTAAAAAAGGATGTAGAAATAAAGTGGACTGACCAGGCAAGAAATTCTTTTGAAGACATTAAGAAAGCCATCATGGAGGCCCCAACCCTGATTAGTCTTAACTACACCAAGGGTTTTTACATTTTCTCTGTTGCATCTTATGACACAGTGGCAGTTGTACTATTAGAAAAGAATGATGAAGGTCTTGATCATCCAATTTCTTTCTTCAACAGAACCCTGAGAGATGTTGAGCTGAAGTATGACCCAATTGAGAAGCAGGCTTATGCTCTCATAAAATATTTGAAGAACTTTAGAATCTACATTCTCCATGCAAAGGTCATTGCATATGTCCCTTCAGCTACAATGAAGGATATTTTGACTCAGCCTGACATTGATAGGAAGAGAGCTAAGTGCATTGCCAAACTCATTGAGTTTGATGTAGAGGTGAAACCCACTAAGTTGGTAAAGGGACTAGGTCTAGCCAAACCCATGGCCAAAGAAAATTGTGAACTGCTGGGAATAAATTTCACATATGCCATATCAGCAAAGGTGCAGACTATAGTAGCAGCTAAAACAGAAGTAAATCAAGATCAAAATAACAGTCCAGCAGTGGCTGAGAACATATCTTCATGTAAGTGGTACTTATGTATCATTCAATTTTTGCTAAAATTAGAAGTTTCTCCTGATCTTACTCCTAACCAAGCACGAGCTCTCAAGTTGAAATCAATTAAGTTTTGCATAATTGACAATTTACTATATTGGAAGGATCAGTCTAGAATTTTGTTAAGATGTCTAGATAAAGAGGAAGCAGAGCAGTTCATTCATCACTTTCATTCCAGCACATGTGGGGGCCACCACTACTAGAAAACCATAGACCACAAGATCTTAAAAACAGGATACTATTGGCCAGTCCTCTTTGCTAATGTATGCACTTTTGTAAGGGCCTGTGACCAATGTCAAAGATTTATAGGGAAGCAGCAGCTCAAATCCTTGCCCCTTAGGCTTGTTACAGTGAATGGACCTTTCCAACAATGGGTTCTGTATTTCATAGGTGAAATAAATCCATCTTCCAGTGGACAGCATAAATGGATCTTAGTAGCCACTGACTACTTTACCAAATGGATAGAAGCAGTTCCCACTAGAAATGCCACTCATCAAGTCATCATGAGATTTTTATATGAGAACATCTTCAGCAGGTTTGGTTGCCCAGTAAGGTTAGTTACTGATAATGCACCAGCTTTTAAGGCTGGAGCATTAGTTAAAATGTGTGAATCAATGGGTATTCAACTAGTGCACTCCACATCCTATTACCCATAAGCCAATGGCCTGGCTGAGTCATCCAACAAAAGCTTAGTCCGAATCATCAAGAAACTACTAGAGACAAATAAAAAAAGCTGGGATTCAAAACTTAAGTTTGCTTTATGGGATGATAGGGTAACAGACAAAAGACCCATAGGGACTTCTCCATTCAAGTTAGTTTATGGCACTGAGGCCATCTTTCCTATCTAGCTCACCCTTCAAGTGGCAAAGTTCTTCTAGGAAGAGGAAGATGAACCAAATGATATGATGAGAAGGACGATGGATTTGGTGGAGTTACAACAAATTAGGGAGAAAGTTGCAGCAAAATCAGAGGCTCATCAATAGAGGATAAAGGGAATGTTTGACAAAAGAGCAAAGGAAGACAACTTCCAGGTCAGAGATTGGGTCCTCAAGTGGGATGCTATTAGACAAGACAAGGGGAAACATGAAAAATTTGACTCTTTATGGATTGGCCCTTTTGTTATAGACCAAGTATATAAAAATAACACCTTCAAATTGCAGAATTTGGAACGTGAAGAGGTATTCGATGGCCCAGTAAATGGGCAGTTCCTAAACTCTATTTTATTTGAGGCTTTGAGGCCTTACAATTTTAAATTAGTAGATAGTAGGTTGTTTTGCTTTCAGAATAAGAATCCAAGCCCAATGGAACAATAAAGAATAGTGTTAAGTTTGTTAGTTGCTTTTAGGGAAAGGCATTTTGGTCTGGGGTTCTTGGGACCTCACAAGGAGGTTCCCATCCCCGAGTAGGAGCCAGATGTTATCTCCCAAAACAAAATAAATTTATTTTTGATAGTATGAATAATTTAAATCATGCAATGAAGGATATGAAGATCACTGATAGTTTGAAAGTCTCTGTTTTTAATTTGGATGAAAAATTTCACAAGTTCCAGCCTTCGATGGCTTGGGCGAGGATCAGAACATCTCATTAGCCACCGAAAGAGGGAAGATAAATAGAAGGTGGAAGACCCCTTTGGCAGATAGGCATATTGCTAAACTTTTCACTGCCATCGAAACATTTTTTCGGAAGTGTAGTTCTATATTATGTCGACGTTGCAGAGTTTTTGTTCACTATGGTGCCGCAACTAGGGAGAAGATAGTGGTAAAAATTTCCTCCACTGCAGAGAAAATAATGACTAAAAGTTCAGAGAATATTGTGGCTAAAGGAACCGCAAGTGCGAGGAATATAATGATTAAAAGCTGTGATGGTAAGAATTTTTTAGTTTCGATCACTGATGTTGCGGAGTCTTAGTTCACCGTGGAGCTGCAACGGCTGAAGAAAGACAGACTACGGGTTCCATGAGTAGATGGAAACTTCGGCATCGAAACTTGGAATCACTAGCTGTTGGCAAGATAGTTCAAGGGGAAGCCACAACTGCGAAAGAAAAATAGACTAAGGCTTTCGATAAATGAAAAAAGATTATAATAGCATGACAATAGAAGATCATCGGTGAGTTAGTTCCCTAAAGAGCTGCAACTGCATAAGAAAGACTTACTGCGAGTTACGAAACAGTATAGAATCATCGGCATCGAAACTTACAAGGACTAACTATTGATGATCTAGTTCCCTAAAGAGCCACAACGGTGGGAAACAAACTAACTACGGCTTCCGCCATAACAGAAAATCACTGTCGATTGGAGAAACTAAAGACTATGTGTCAGAGTTTGAAAACATAAACCGTTGGCAAGTTATCCCACTAAGGAGCCAAAACAACAGAAGATATATAGACTACGGCTTTCGATCAATCAACAGAAAATCATTTCAATAGTGCAACAATGGGAAAGCATCGACGATCAGGAGAGCTAAGGACTACAGATCGACGAATTTAAGACTAAATTCCTTTGCAGTGTCGAAAGCATAGATAACTAAAACTTCGTTTCCTTCCTTAAAAGACTTCCGACAGTGATAAAATTTGTTCATTTCAACCTCGGATCGCCAAAAAGCTAGTAAGGGAAAGCGCCGATGAGGAAACCGTCGTGACGCTAGGGACTTGGAGCACTGAGACTGCAACAACATTCAGAATAAGGGCGTCGATGGCATAGAAGACAAAGCTTTCGATCAGCGGCTACGACGACAAGGTAGAGGAAAATCCAATGGATTAGACATTGAGATTCGGAGCACCGAAATAGCGATGGCATTGAGACTTGGAGCGCTAATGAGCTAAAAAGAAAAGCCTCCGATCAGTGACTACGACAACAAAGTAAAATTTTTTGGGTGGATTGAAAAAGACTAGGCACTTCAGTTAAACGCTGATACACTGGCTGTTGGCGGCAATTTCATAGTGAACCAGTAGTGGGAATGATCAACGACCACTTCATTCATTAAAATACTGCTTAGTGAACTAGATCTTCACAGTAGATAAACAAATAGTTAGCAAGGGTTTGAAGCCCTAATATAGAAAAACTATTACTTTCAATTATTTTTGTGTAAACAGATTGGATTTTCAGATCTGTGATATTTGTAGAGGGCTGTAAAACCCATGATTAAATTATTAATAAAGGTTCGACTCTGGAAATTTGTAATCCTGTTCTATTATCAAGCGTCTCATCTGGTTTATTCTTAATATAAGCTCTTTTGTTGTGATTTGTTCAGCCATCTCTTTCTTTACTGTGTTTATTTCCTAAATGTGCATTTAGGTCATTGTCAGATTAATTAACAAGCCAATAGTTGTCATCCTATTGGTTATTTAGCGATATTTGATTTATAAATACCATCCTCAATAGCGTTTATCCATTTATATTCGTGTGGTATGTGTGTAAGTTTGCTAGTCTTGTGAGTTCTCCATCCCTGCACCTTTTTGTCAAAATACTGAACAAGTTGTAACTAAAATCCTTATAAACGAGTGAGCTTCATGCATGTCTTGAGAGTGAGAGGTTATATAGGTTACCTAGCTTGATCCATATCATAAAACCCCAAAAAATAGTTTAAGTTACCAGGCATCCTTGAGCTACAACCTAGAGGAGTTTCCTGGAGTGATAACACCACCCAACAAGAAATAAATGAAGCACATGGTGGGTCCAAGGAGTGTTTGAATAACTCCCTCTGGGTGTCCCCATGGCACAATAAAATAATATAATAATTTAATTCTTTGACTTTATTCCTTCTTGAGGAAATCGTGAGCCTTCCAAAAGCTCCAGAAAATAATATAAAAATGCCCAAAAATAGGTGTGGGCCCAATCAGGTGTTGCAACTGCTGGAGAAGGTGTGGAGGACATCACTCTCATCATTTTGCCTCATCCCATGTCATTTCCTTGCCTTATTATCCCAAATCGATTTATTCAATAGCGATTTAATCATTTTTTAATCTTCCTCGAGAAACGTGATCCTGCCAAAATAGCCTCCTAGGGTGCCTGCGTTGTCAAACTAAGCCCACCAAGATCTTTGGGATGAGGGTAATATGGTATAAACAAGTGTTTTCACCCCATATGCCCATATAACACCCTAGGAGATCCAACTAAAACATCTCCCTGCTAAGACATATCAACCTATGAAGAAAAACTGCATCAAAAAGGCAGAATGGGCCTGATCATATTTGCAAGTGCCCGAAACTGGAAATATACTGTCTCATTAGACTCAGGGAGTCCAAATACATCTAAGGTGTATACTCATACCCCTCACAGGTCTCTATCTGACCATCAATCATATCAAATAAAAATATAACCATCTG
>LPNX010447863.1:0-59814 GCA_001517045.1 Pseudotsuga menziesii
AACTCTTTGAATGAAGAGATTTCATCTTGGGACCACAAACTGGACATGCAAATTTTCCCTTTGTTTGAAGACCACAAAAATGTGTTAGCCCTGGAGCATTGCGAATTGTCCAGGCAAGCATTGCATGGAATTGAAATTCCCTTTGCCCTACTGGTCTAGAGACATCATACATAGTGACACCATTCCATAGCTTAACTAGTTCATCAACAAGAGGCTCGATATATACATTCATATCTTTAACTATGTACTTACCTAAAAGAAAACAACAAATACAATACATATAAGTAAATGAAATATATATATGACATGAATATGCAACAATATTGATCTTCATGACAAATTAAATACTAATGCATTAAAAAAGCATTGTTCTAAAGTACAAATTATACCTGGAACAATCATTGACAACACTATATGCTCCCTCTTTATTGACATCCATGGAGGAATGTTATGGTTGATGACAAATACAGGCCAAACCGAGCAAGTAGATCTCAACTCTCTAAATGGATTGACACCATCCGCTGCCAAAGAAAGTCTAGCATTACGAGGTTCTTCTTTAAACTGTGGCCATTTTTCCTCTATGTCTCTAAATGCAGAACCATCTGCAGGCATTCGAAGAATATCATCTCCACTTCTATTCCGTGCATGGTAATCCATAAATTGTGCTATGTTTTTGCACCTAAACAGTCGTTGCAAGCATGGAATAATGGTAATATAACGAAGAAACTTACAAGACACCTTTTTGGTTACTTGATTTGTTCGGTATCTAATGCTATGACATATAGGGCATTCTGTTGCAAACTCATACTGATTATAATATAAAATATGATCATTAGGACATGCATCAATTGCTTGATAGTCCATTCCAACATAGTTCATGATATTTTTTAAATCCCGGTATGTGCGAGGTAATTTATTTGATGGCGGTAACAAATACTCGCCTATCAAACTGTTACAACAAATTTTACAAAAATGGTTAATATAAATATTTGAAGAGCATAATATTAACGACAACAAATACATCCTTATTTATTTTTATCATGAAGTACGTATAACAATACAAATATTATAGCAACATAAATCAAAGCATATATATGTGATCGATGAAACATATAATCACATACATACCTTAACACCAGCGTGATGGTTGTGTTTGAAAAGCCATGCTTAACCTTCAATTTCATTATCAGCAACACAGCAGAGAGAACACTTATGCGGGAGCCTTCAAAAAGCGGTTCGTCTGCCTTCTCAAGTGTAGGTAAATCATAAAGATCTTCAAAGTCATCAATTGGCAGCGCATGAGGTTGATCATCATCCATTATAACATTAAATGCATCATTGATTAATGCATTTGCACCATCATCCTCAATTATGTTATCGCCATGATCATCGTCTAATTCCATGTCATCATTAACTTGATCATGATCAGTATTCGCAGGACCTGCATATTGACGTTCCTCTTGCACTAGTTGTTCCTACGTAATTACCACATTCTCCATGTTCGGAACAGCCCTAGGAGGCCCTTGCTTTATAATTACAATTAAAACATCAAACAACAAATGTTAGTCATGTCGATTAAGTAACCAAAATAAAAATGATACAATATACAATTACAAAAACTCTCAATATAAAGACCGAATGATATATAATCATGAATTATATTGACTTACCAATGGATGATATTCATGCCCCCCCTCAACATGTCCATGTTCTCTACAATGTCTTTTAGCTGTTTTGATCAGTAACCTTCTCGTATTAAAGCCCCTACATTGACTGCAAGGACAATAACATTTTCCATCACCCCTTCTTTCCACTTCCTCCCACAACCTAGCAAGCAATTGTCGATTTTGTTCTGCCGGATATTGATGACCTATAACATCATTGTTACGTGGCATTTTATTACTCAAACCCTAAGAACAAATTACGAGCAAACCCAAGTATATGATGAGTCTTCTTTTCCACAAGGGTTAGAACCAAATCCAAAGAGCAAGCTGACCAAAATCCAAGACCAAGTGGGAAGATCCCCACAAAAGAGAAAGGCCAAAATCGGCCAAGACCAAGTGGGAAGATCCCCACAAAAGAGCAATGCCAAAAAAAAACCCTTAGGAATTTCGTACTTCTTAACCAAGAGATAAGTGCGAGACTCAGTGTGTGAGATAATGAACCTAGCCGTACATCTATTTATATGAAAAATGAACCTAGGATTTCCATTTTAATGTGTATGGGATAATGTCTTAAGCATCGCTTTCCATTTTAAATAATTAACCAATTACAACAAATTATTAAATGATTGATAAGACATTATTAAATGAATGAGTAATTTAAGCGCCGTCGCTTAAGCGACGCTTAGGAGGATAGCCATCGCTTAAGCGACGCTTACAAGCCTAGCCGTCGCTTAAGCGACGCTTATCAAGCCTCGCCGTCGCTTAAGCGACGGTTATCACCACCATTTCAAAAAAATAAATTATCTTCCTGATTTTTGGCACTGTTAAAATAAAAAATCCACGCGCCGTCAAAAAAAAATGTCAGATTTTGGATCGAAATCTAGTAGTGTGTTGTTGATCACACTTCAAAGGTATACATGTTTTCCCATTCTCTACCCTACTCAAACCCCTCTGTTCTTCTGATTCATGCTAATGAGGAAGGAAAGCTTTGGCATGAAATATTTGGCCATCTTAACTACAAGTATATTTCTTATTTTAGTGAAAAATATATGGTTATAGGGTTACCAAATATCAAGTTTTCCAAGGGAGTCTATCAAGGTTGTATCCTAGGAAAACACCTAGAGCATAAATTTGACAGAGCTAGTCATGAGAGAACCTCTGCACCTCTTGAGTTGATCCATAGTGACATTGCTGATCCATTTCCTCATATGTCCATGAGTCAAGCTAAATATGCACTTACATTAATAGATGAATTTTCCAGGTATTGTTGGGTTTACTTCCTAAAACATAAGTCTGAAGTTTTTGACCTCTTCAAAGTCTTTAAGGCCTTGGTTGAAAACCAGTCTGGGAGGAGACTCAATATCCTCAGATCTGACAATGGTGGTGAGCATGTAAAGTCTAAGTTCATTCAATATTATAAATATGCAGGTATTCAGATGTAGCATTCGATCCCTTACACACCAAAGCAAAATGGTGTTGCTGAGAGAAAGAATAGGTCACTGAAGGAGATGGAAACCTGTATGATGGAGGCTAAGACTTTGCCACCAAAGTTTTGGGCCGAGGCTATAAACTATGCATCCTAAATCTAAAATAGGGTGCCTCATAAGAAGCTTGATGGTATGACTCCTTTTGAAGCTTGGAGTGGGCACAAGCCAGATGTGACCCATTTCAGGATTTTTGGCTCGAAGGCTTGGGCTAGAATTCCAACTAAAAAGAGAAAGGATTTGCAACCCCAAAGCCAAGAGTGCCTATTTTTTTGTTATTATGAATATTCAAAAGGGTACAAGCTGATCAACTTGAGAACTAACAAAGCTTTTATTTAAATAAATGTTCAGTTCTAAGAAGAGCCTTTAGTAGCAGTTGAAGTTGGAGAGTTTTGTTCACCACCAGATCCATTCATTGTAAGTGGAGAGACTAATGAGTTTGCTGATTCTGATATGTCTGATAATGATGAATTGATTGCAGATCCTAACAGTCCTACAAGAAACAAATGGGCAGCAAACACCATTCATGCAGTTGGGGAACTAGCTGGAAATCCTAGTGACACTAGGAGGACTAGATCTCAGTTTGAGAGTGCCCTGTGTATGAAAGATCCCTTATTTGCTGAGAAGTGCTATCTGATGGTTGAATAAGATCCACAGACATGTGAAGATATAGCACATGATCCAATATGGAAAATAGGCATGAAATAATAATTCAGCTCACTCCAGAAGAACAACACTTGGGAATTGGTTGATCTTCGCCCAGGGAGGAAGCTAGTTCAATGCAAGTGGATTTTCAAAACTAGGTTTGATTCTGATGATTCACCTTTGAAATATAAGGCAATATTGGTAGCTAAGGGCTACTCATAGGTACATGATATTGACTACAATGAAACCTTTGCACCAATGGCAAATATGGACTCCATAAGGCTAGCTTTAGCCATTGTAGCTTCGAAGCAGTGGGAGGTACATCACATGGATTTGAAGTGTGCTTTCCTAAATGGAGATCTCACTGAATAGATTTACATGCATCGACCTCAAGGGTTTGTTTATAATCCACCTTTTGTGTGCAGGTTAAAGAAATCATTGTATGGGCTCAAGCAAGCCCCCAGGGCTTGGTATACCAAGATTGATGGCTTTTTGCTGTCATTGAGTTTTGTATGATGCAAGTATGATCCTAATGTTCATTTGAAGCTGATTCATGGTTCTTTGATGATTATTGTCTTGTATGTGGATGACCTTCGAATTACAAGAAGTTCAAAGAAAGAGATTGCATCCTTGAAGGATGCAATGAACCATGCATTTTCTATGATTGATTTGGGATTGTTGAGCCAATTCTTGGGTCTCAAAATTGCTCAATCCCAAAAAGGAATAAAAGTACATCAGTCCAAGTATGCCTTAGATTTGTTGAACAAGTTCAACATGAAATATTTCAAGCCAAGCAAGACTCCCTTCCTTTCAAGAGATAAGCTTGAAGAAGCAGGTTCTTCTCCTATGGTAAATAATACACTGTATAGGTAGTTGATTGGATGTTTTCTTTATATTACACACAGTCGACCTGATCTATCTTATGTAGTTAGTGCGGATTCAAGATACATGGATCAGCCTCATGAGATCCATTGGAGAGCAGCCAAAAGTATCCTTACCTTTGTTCAAGGAACAAGAACTCATGGGATCTTCTACAAATCTAAATCTGATATTGATTTGATTGGGTTTACTGACAGTGATTGGGAAGGTGACAACACAGATCAAAATTCAACATCAGGATATGTGTTCATGCTTGCAGAAGGACCAATCAGCTGGTCAAGAAAGAAGCAGAGTGCCATAGCACTCTCATATACAGAAGCAGAGTATAGAGGAGTTGTAAATGCAGCAACTCAATGTTTGTGGTTGTAGGGAATTCTTGGAGAATGTGGCTTCGAATCAGAGTTTTCAACTATTATCTATTGTGATAATCAGAGCACCATTCGAATCTATAATGATCCAATTCAAAGACAGCGAACCAAACACATTGAGATCCATATGCACTACATCAGACAGCTTGTGCATGATGGCACCATTCACCTACTCTTCTATGCATCTTCAGAATAAGTAGCAGACAACTTCACCAATTTTTTTTGTGAGAATACATTCAGCAATATCAAATCACTGCTAGGGATTTCTAATCATGCTGTGAAGCATGATTGATGACAATATTTTTAAATTTTGTTTTACTGTCCATGTTTAAGGGAGGATTTTCCCATTGGGTTTTTTCCTCTTTCATTAGTTAAATGGACATGCAATATGTAAAGGGTGACTAAGCCTTGTTGCTAGGCCCTATAGTTTTCTACTATTTACTCATAAATTCAGGCTTAAGGGGGGGTTTTATAATAATCAAACCATACTTACCTACCTTATACATTAATTAAATAATTTTTGTCTTATTTACCTAGTCTCCTATATTCCACTCTATGCTAGTTGCCTTCTACATGTCATAGAAGTCAACACTTGCTAAAACTGAGTCATGGAGCACTTAGGAAACCCCCTCAAAACCATATTTAGCATGTCTACTTTATTCCAGATCTGACAAAGTGCATATCTGCTTTTTCTGTAAAGCTGCCTGTTTTATTAAGAATTAAGGCAAAAGGGAAAGCAAGACTAGGTGTAGTTGACTTGTTTTTTGCCAACATCATCCTCCATCCGTTTATCCTAATAACATCATGTATGAGTTGTCTTTCCATCCCTTATTATCTTTCCTACTTGAATTTTCCAACTCGTGAGCATCCTAGTGGATTTGGAAACTGCTTTATGCACCTATGGGGGATTTTACTAGATTTAGTAAGCCTGCTTTTTTACTATTTCAAATGGAATCCTTATGCATTCAAATATCTCATGTAATTATATATTGCAGAATCCTATTACTTCACAAGGTTGGATATTGTACACTTATTCAATATAGATTAGTGTTATGCTCCAATTTCAGTCTCCTTTGATGTTAATTTTGCATGTTTGATTAGCAATTTTGTGAGTGTAATTGTTCTATCACTTTGGTTCAATTTCCAAAAATTGAACCTATTGAATTAGAACCACAAAAATTAGAGGTGAAGGTCTAAGAGACAGTCTAAAAGGTAAAGGCCATAGTTTTGAAACCGGAAGCACGAGTGAGGGTATCATCAGGCTTAAAAACATAAGGATTACTTTCTGGAAAATGGCCATACAATCAATTTTCCTTGTGAATATATTGGAACAGGGACCAATAGGTGTCTCCCCCACTACACTATGAGAGGATTACAATTGGCCTAAATTCGTCAGCTATTTTCTTTGATGTCCCTTTTGATATCTCTGTCCCAACCTTTTCCTCTGTTATGGGTGCCTATGCGAGTGCTTCTACGGTCTAATTTACTGATTCTCGGTAAAATGAGTCAACTAGATTTGTGCCTAGGATTGGAACTGAGCAACGGGGATCTCCCTATGATTCCATTTTCGTTGCATAATATTAAACCCCAACGACTACTGGCTCCCGAATGGGCTACCCAATTACTGACCCAGCCTTTCCTTCATGTAATGTTTGAGTAAGCCATATCGATTTCCTACGTACTCAAGTAGAAGGTGAGGGCATATCCATCCGCAATCTTAAATTCCCCACTCCTATAGCTGAATCCTCTCTGATCTCTAAGCTTCCTATTTTTATCAGTACGATGGCCCTTAACAATCTGAATCAGTAATTACAATTATTTTTCATTTGGCTAAGTGCATACTCTTATGTCATAATCACCTAGGACTTGCACCTAGAATTTAACCTGACGAGTAGACTGATATTCCACTACTGAAAAACAACAAAGCAGAAATGTCAAAACCATATGTTAACAGAAAAAAAATGGCAAGTGTTAGATGAGATACACAACTAAATTGAGAAACCATCAAATATCAATTGATGGCGCATCTCTGAATTCAAAATTCTGGATCATTTTGAAAAGATATGAAATTGTATCAATCGATTGACGTCTTGTAATCATTTCACTTCAACTTCACTTGACAAATCGGTGTATCCTACATAATTAGCAGTAATCTTGGTAATGCTATGAAACACCTTCAATATACCTCTCTCTGTACTAGTTCTCTGGGAAGATGAGACCATCCACAGAAGCCAATCAAAATGATCACAAATTCCTTTATAATGATGGCATATAAGGTTGCGGCCTTAATATATTAAACAAGTAATATTGTATCTCTAGTAGTAAGCATTCTAGAAGGGAAGGGTACCTACATAGAAAATTTATTATAAAAAATTAGATAGATCCTGAAAAGTGCCTGGCTCTCACTGCAACTATTCAATTATGTAGAAGTTTTCCTTACCGGGACATGTTAGACATCTGTTCATGGTGCTCCAAAAAGTACAGAACACAGATATTATGCAAAGAAGTTGCATGATATGACTTAGAAAGATCATATATACTTGCGAAATTCTCCAAAGTAAGGTCCTAAATAGAAAACATAGATCTCAGTGCTGAGGCTGGCCATTATCAAAGCAAAAAGGAAAAACCGCAATAAAATAAAAGAATACATGTGCAATAGAATATTCACACAAACGTTTGAGGCCTTCTAAAAGAGATTGATCAGCAACTCTTAGAAGGTCTTCTGCAATATCTGTTGTCATCTCTATTGTACTAGTGTATATAAATTTGACACTAGTACCCCATCAGAATCATCGAACATTCTTGGATAAAACATATTTGGGTTCTAACATGTCATAATTTTTTTCATATTCATATTGAACTCTTTATAATAGGACTAAATCCTTTGTTATTTCCATCAGAAACATATAGAAGAAACCATAGGATTACCTCATCATTAGTTCAAAGAATTCCCAGGTTATATTTGGAATTTCAATATCCTTTGCCTCTTTTTCCTATTGAAGTTTCACAAATGTATCCCCAAACAATTTCTAGTTATTGTTTGAAGCCACAGTGCACTTAAGATGTTTGACAATATCAAATTCCAGGGTAAGCAATGCAGTCTACAATAACATCAAATTATATCACTTGAATTTTATAGGAATCAAAAAATGAGAGACAAGCCATATTTAAGATAACCACTTGTATCCCATGCCAAAAAAAATGACACTCATACCCAGTATCCACCATCAAACATAGCATGAAATGCATCTGAGGATGCCAGAAGTGCATGTTAAATTTTCATATGCTTAGCTAAGACATCAGTATTTCATTTCATTTTCATGACAAAATCATATAAACAGGATCACTAAAAGATAGAAAAGCAAAACCATAAAAAAGGAACACAAATATTTATCCTGGGAAAACCCAGCAAAAGCTTCCTCAATATAGATGCCCCAAAAAGATAAAAGATAAAACCAGCAATGAGATCAAAGCCTGATCCTCCTCCTTCTCCATCTACTTCTCTTCTCCACTAATGCACTACACAAGTGAGAGTGTGTGTGTCACAAATGAGGAGCACTACACCTCTATTTATATTCATCCATTCACTTAAGTTAACTCATTTGACATGTAGGCTCGAGTTAAATCATGTAGGCTCAAGTAACCACACTGGGGTGTTAATGACCCACCTTTACAATTAGAGGGGACTACCTCATGACTCTTATTATTTCTTCTGATTAGGATCATTGAGATACAATGTAATACAAGTGGTTCTCCTGGTAGGACCATCGGGGACCAAAAAAATATACATATAGAATATTCTTCGAAGTTACAATATTTCAACACTCCCCCTTAACAAGAAGGGTATTCTATAGCAACATCAACAACAAGAGTAGAGATAGGGGACATCATCAACATCAGCAAGGTAACACATCTTAAAATCATTGGAAGCCTGTCAACATCATGTAGACTTCATCTTCAATCTTCAATGTTCATCATCATTAATTCTTTGACTGATTTGATTAGCAACATCTTCAGCATTTTTATCTTTCAATCAACAACGACATCTTTAGCACTTGGACCTTTCAATCAGCAACATCTTCGGCACTTTGACTGTTCGATCAGCAACAACATCTTCAGCATTTTGACCTTCGATCAGCAACATCTTCAGCACTTTGATTGTTTGATCAGTAACATTTTCAACACTTTGACTTTTCGATCAGCAACAACATCTTCAACACCTTGCCCTTTCGATCAGCAGCAACATCTTCAACACTTTGACCTCTCGATCAGCAATATCATCATCAACACTTTGACCTTTCAATCAGCAGCAACATCATCATCATCATATTCTAATATGTCGATCATAATCATCATCACATTCTGATCTTTCAATCAGAAACATCATCATCATACTCTGATCTTTCGATCAGAAACATCATCAACATACTCTGATCTTTCGATCAGAAACATCATCATCATATTCTGATCTTTCGATCAGAAACATCATCAACATATTCTGATCTTTAGATCAGTACGTCATAATCATCATACTCTGATCTTTTGATTAGTATGTCATCATCATCATACTCTGATATTTCGATTAGTACATCATCATCATACTCTGATATTTTGATCAGTACGTCATCATACTCTGATCTTTCGATCAGTATGTCATCATCATCATACTCTGATCTTTCGATTAGTACGACATCATCATCATCAGCAACAACCTGCAATCCACAACTCAAAGACAAAAAGTCTTTGGATCACTTTTGGACTTAAAGTCCAGGGATGATACAATCCCACCGCATTCTTGACAACCGAAGTTACCGGATTGATTACGAGAGAATCACTCCCTATCACTTTAGGACTAAGTCCAAGGACGATGCAATCCTACCACATTCTCCAGCACCGAAGCCACCGGATTTATTATGGGAGAATCAGTCCCTATCACTTTAGGACTATGTCCAAGGATGATGCAATCCTACCACATTCTCGAGAACTGAAGCCACCAGATTGATTACGGGAGAATCAGTCCCTATCACTTTAGGACTATGTCCAAGGATGATGCAATCCTACCACATTATCAAGGACCAAAGCCACTGGATTAATTATGGGAGAATATGTCCCTATCACTTTAGGACTATGTCCAAGGATGATGCAATCCTACCACATTCTCGAGGACCGAAGCCACCGGATTGATTAATGGAGAATCAGTCCCTATCACTTTAGGACTATGTCCAAGGATGATGCAATCCTACCACATTCTCAAGGACCAAAGTCACCGGATCTATTATGGACAGATGTCCCGGGATGATACAATCCCTCTTCATTCTCGAAGACCAAGGTCTCCGGATCACTTTAGGGTAAGTTCCCAGGGATGATACAATCCCACCACATTCTCGAGGACCAAGGTCACCCGATCTACTATGGACAGATGTCCTAGGATGATACAATACCTCTTCATTCTCAAGGACTGAGGTCTCTGGATCACTTTAGGGAAAATTCCCAGGGATGATACAATGCCACTGCAACATCACTACTCCCCCTTTTGAGGAAGGCCTTTCTAAACAACACCAAGCTTGTCTCGAAAGTGTTCGAACTCAACTCGAGGAAGAGGCTTCTTCGGTACATCATCATCCAAACCATCATCATATACATCTTCAGTATGTGAATACTGAACTATCACCATCTGTATCTCTAGTATGTGAATACTGAAAGCATCATCATCTATATCTTTAGTATAGAAATACTGAAAGCATCATCATCTCTATATTCAGTATAGAAATACGGAATCACCATCATCTGTATCTATAGTATGTAAATACTGAAATATCATCTATATCTTCAGTATGGGAATACTGAAACATCATCATCTCTATATCACCATCATCTGTATCTACAGTATGTAAATACTGAAATATCATCTATATCCTCAGTATGAGAATACTGAAATCATCATCATCTATATCTTCAGTATGGGAATACTAAAATCATCATCTATATCTTCAGTATAGGAATACTGAAACATCATCATCTCTATATTCAATATAGAAATACTGAATCACCATCATCTACATCTACAGTATCATCATCTGCATCTTATCTTGTATGTAGAAATACCGAATTTCTATGTGTTACATTTGAACATAGGGTTCTTTGTCATCACAACTATGGTTATCACATAGAACCATTGTAGTATCCATCTTCAGGTCAAAGAGACCTGATATTAGCTTCTAAATCCATATGGCTTCACAACTTAGTAGAGAAATCTGCTATGTATTCTACTTCAACCGTGCTAAGAGAAACACTGGACTATTTCCTGCTAAACCATGAACTCATAGCAGACCTCAAACAAAAGCATCTACCTGATGTGCTTTTCCTATCTGAGATACTTCCAGCCCAATCTACATCTGTGTAGCCATACAATATATACTCATGGCTACCATCATAGTATAGACCAAAGTCTATAGTCCCTTTCAGATATCTCATCACATGTTTTGCAGCTACTAGGTGAACTCGTCTTGGTTGAACAAGATATTGACTTAAGGTGTTCACAGCAAAACAAATGTCTAGTCTGATATTTGTTAAGTACATCAATGACCCAATGATCTGTCTATAGTGAGTCACATCCACTAACTCTAATGAGTCATCATCTAATAGCTTCAGGTTGGAGTCCATGGGTGTGGCCATGACTTTGCATTCCAACATATTGAATCTCTTCAATATCTCTACCGCATACTTTCCCTGGTTGAGAAAGATTCCTTCTAAACTTTGCCATACTTCCAGACCTAGGAAATAATGCAAATTTTCATCTCAAATTCTTCTGCTAGTTTCTTCTTTCTTTCCATGATCTGTTTCTCATTCCCTGTCAAGAATAAGTCATCCACATATAGTAATAGAATGACAGGTTCATCTTCTACAACCTTGTAGGAAAGGTTAGGATCGACTTTACTCTTGGCAAAGCCCATGCTCATCAGGAAACTATATATTCTTCCATACCAAGCTCTGGGAGCTTGCTTCAGGCCATAGAGGGCCTTCTTCATCTTGCATACTTAATTCCATCTATCTTCAACTTCAAATCCTTGTGACTATTTGATGTAAAACTCTTCCTCAATCATACCATTAAGGAAGGCTTGTCTTTACTTCATCATGGAAGAAACTACCATAATATTTTTGAAGGAAGTGTACCTTGCTTCCTGGAGTAAGTGTCTCTTCAGAATTAATTCCCTCGTTCTGATAGAAACCTTTAGCCACAAGTCTTACCTTACTTCTATCAGCAACATATCTTATCTTGCAAATCCATTTGGAAGATACCACATTATTGCTTTTTGGTTTGAGTACTATATCCCAAACATCATTCTAGTATCATAACATCTTCTATGAGTTTGTCTTCTTAGGTCATCAACATATCCTAGTCTTTTGCATTCAACCTTGAAGGTTGGAACCCACTTTACTCTTGGTAAAGTCTCGATCCATCATGAAGCTATCCATCATGTCATACCATGTCGAACTTAGATATAATTTTCTATAGTCACTCCCCCTGAAGTGGAGTATCATCTTCACTCTTCATTCTATATAGGTGGTTCTATGCTTGATATATACTGGTCAATAGAGTATGTCATGTTATATTCTATTCTTTCTGAGGAAAATCATGAACCTTGCTTTGTACACTTGTTCTTGTAGATCTATATGGAAGATACTACATACTTCCCTTTATGTCTCGAAATCATATCGTATACATCATTCCCCATGATCAACTGTTATTCTTTGATCATAGATTCTTTCATAGCATTATTTTCTTCATCTTGAGTTATCTCTTGTACCCATGGTGGTCTTCATCCTTCAAGGTGGATCTACCGCTCTCTGAAGCTCTTTCTTTTGTCATGGTGTCTCTGACCCTGGGAGCTTTAGATTCATGTTTATTGGAGTGAATCTTGAATTGTCATCACTTGTTCTTCGGAACAAGTCTCATCCTTCTTTTCTTGTAGGAGGTTGTATAGAAACTTTCCTAGAATTCAAATGCACCAGTTGTATGGTTAGAACTATTTCATAAAACATATGCATAACGACAAATTCTTATGCATCATGCAACTGTTTAGTCAATACAACATTCATCCATATCTCACATAAACTTTCTAGATTCCTTCCATCTCTACCATGACATCATTGAGATTGTGCACTAATCCAATATGTCAGCAAAGAGGTTTGATAAGTAGCAATGGAGAGTTGTATAGCACCATGAGCTACTTACCCATCACATGCATATTAGTAGTATACAGTCATTAATGCAAACAATCTATCATGCATAACACATCAACTGAATATAATCAAATGTATAACAAAACAATATCATGAAATGCCAATTGAATACTTATCTTTTATTTGTTTCGTGGGTAGAATTCATCTTGATCATTCTACTTTATCATCTTATTCATTCATGAAATCATCATTTCTTATCCAAGTGATAAGATGAATAAGAGGTTCTTCAAGAATTAAGTTCTTCATATTCCTCATCGCTTGAGGGATCTTCTTTGAATGGTGAGAGCTTGATCTTCAATTGCTCCCATCTTCTTCTTCTCTTCTTATGAGTCAAGCTGAAAGAAATTACTTCCTTCTGGCATACATTCCTTGCATGAATGAATCCCATGATCCTAGGAGGCCATTCAAGGTGGCTATCACCACTTCTGCATTCTCCACTTATTCTTCTACCGCTTCAAGTTGTTCTGCATTCTGGATCTTCACATTCTTCAACTTTTTTCTTAAATCCATCTTCTAATTTAAGTTCTTATCTTCAAATAGCTTGATCAAGGAATCAAACATATTTGGTGTCTTTAGGGAAGACACTTGTGGTACAATTTGATCCGTGATTGAATCAACAATGATCTTCTTGGCCTTGATCAAGTTCTTCTTGTGTAAGGCTTTGAGCCTCATCTCCATATGGAACTGGAACCTCTCTATTCATGTAGGTGTCCAATTCATTTTATTCAGAGAGATCAAATACTTCCATGCTTGGAATTTGTCAACTTTACCAAGCTTATCATCAAGCTGATGTGATAGATCACTTTGAAATGAGAACCTCAAATGCAAATAGCAAAATATTAGATCTTACCGATTTGAGGTGTCCATCCTGCTTCCAGAGCTAGCTGATATAGGGTTTGTCAGAGAAAACCTAATTTTCAAAACTTGGAATATTTAAGATATGATTGGATATAAAGATATATCTCTTCAAATGGATTTTTCTAATGTACTCCTTCTCTGAAAAAAGTGGAGGGAAGCTCTCAGAACAGGAAGCCCTAGTTTTCCAATTTCTTCTGCAGAAATTCCTGTCATTGTTTCTGTGATATATCCTAAATTACTGCTCCTATGTGTCTTAAATTTATCACTGAGGTAACCTCACATGTCCCTGATCCAAAACCATAGTTTTCATCAGAATTTGTTTCACCAATTGTGATTTATGATCCTTTTCCCACGGTGACCGGTTACAGAACTGTTCAGAACAACAAAGTTGTACAGACTACCACTTGTCACTGTTTTATCTTCTGGTTCTAAAATTCAGACCACAGAAAGTAAAGTCCCTGATATTTATGGAACATCTTCAGGAATTCAATTTAGACCTCTATATCCAAATATATACTAATTTTCCCCAGGTGTCCTATTTAGGGATGAATTCTAGAAGAGGTTGGAACCCTAACTTGGAGGGATCATATCTCCCAAAATCTAGTGAATCGGAGGCTTCCTTATGGACACAGTGTACATCAGGATTTTATATTCGTCCTCTCCAATTTTTAGCTCCTGAACCTTCTCCAATATTGGGATATAGTGAATGTACCAAAACTTAGCAGTTTTAGTATTTAGGGTTTTTCTAGCTCGGGGTCAAACTAGGGTTTCACTTTCCCGGAGTTTCACCCAACCAAAAAACTTGATCCATGTCTCTAGACTTTGATTTTGATGAGTAGAGAAATCCTATGCTGGGCTCACTCAAAAATTCTTCTTCTGCAAGAAGCCCTAATTTCCCGCACCGAAAACCGAAAATGCTTGGAATCAAATTTCGCTTCGACAGAAAGATGCGCCCTTCAATGGAGAGTCATCCTAGCCTTCTTTTGCTGATCATTTGTGGAGAGAGAACCAAAATGTAAGAAGCCCTAGATTTTGTAGCTGCACAATGTCTTGTTTTCAGGGTGGCTCTGATACCATGTGAAATTTTCATATGCTTAGCTAAGACATCAGTATTTCATTTCATTTTCATGACAAAAGCATATAAACAGGATCACTGAAAGATAGACAAGCACAACCATAAAAAAGGAACACAAAGATTTATCCTTGGAAAACCCTAAAGGGAAAAACCTAGCAAAAGCTTCCTCAATATAGATGCCCCAAAAAGATAAAAGATAAAACCATCAAGGAGATCAAATCCTGATCCTCCTCCTTCTCCAGATACTTCTCTTCTCCACTAATGCACTACACAAGTGAGAGTGTGTGTGTCAGAAATGAGGAGCACTACACCTCTATTTATATTCATCCATTCACTTAAGTTAACTCATTTGACATGTAGGCTCGAGTTACACATGTAGGCTCAAGTAACCACACTGGGGTGCTAATGAACCACCTTTACAATTAGAGGGGACTACCTCATGACTCTTATTAGTTCTTCCGATTAGGATCATCGGGGTACAATGTAATACAAGTGGTTTTCCTGGTAGGACCATCGGGGACCACAAAAAGATACATATAGAATATTCTTTGAAGTTACAATATTTCAACAGTGCAATCCTGTGGGCATAAAATTGCCTACCTACATTTAAGTACCACATTGTTTTCATTTGTTAGAGTAAAAACAACATTCTATAATAACTCATTCAATATTTCTGGAAAGATTTATCTTAACTTTTCCATAGAAACCAATTCAACCTCCTTTGAGTAGTTATCCCCTTTCAAAGATCTAATGATATGCTATTTACAGTAAAATTATTAAATGTGTTACTGCATAACGTCACCCACCTCCCACTAAAAAGGTAACATCTGCTAAAGTGTGACTATTGACATACTACTCTCCCAAATATACCTACAAAGTTTTTTACATATGAACAACAAACACAGATTAAAAGAAATTCATTCCAAAACTAAATTGATCATCTTGTTTATTAGAGTAGAAATACATTAATAATTGATAACCAATCCTCATAAGCAGTAGAGTGTTACTAAAATGAGCTTCTTTCTTGTTGATAAATATCATTTGAGAAGTAGCCTACTGAGTGATGAAGCTACCATGCCTCCCTCTAAACGATGTCACCGGGCTCAGGAAGCTATGTATGCATGTGCTATAGAGGCTGCAACTACATTATTAGAGCTAGTGGAAACTAGTGTGACTAGACAGAATGATGCATACAAGATTTCTGCAGATGAAAAATATTATACTAAATACTTTGATAATGACAAGAAGTTAGTTAAGGGAAATGAGGAGTGTGTCAAAGTAGACACATTGATCCAAAAAGAAGCAACAAAAAATAGGAGGTAGTAAGAAACTTGTGCTTTATTCAGAATAATATAAATCCTTTATAAGGTTTTCTTCAGAACCTGCTAAATGGGTAGGGGAGGAGTAGATGGATCCATGGTTTGAAGATTCAATGTCCTCTAAGCATATGGATAAATAGAAGATTGGAGGTAAGGATGAGAGGAGTGCAGATTCTAAAATGTCTACTGAATCATTCAATGATCCAAAAATTGAAGAACGAAAGCTACAGAGCATGACTGCATCAGTGTTTCCTTCTCCAAAGAAGAAAGATGTTTCAAATTTAGCTACAAGGCAAGTCAATTTAGTCAGCACACCTCCTATTAAGGATTATGTTGCACAAAAGGTTGAGGATGAGCAATATGAATACAGGTCAAAGGGCATCAGGGTGAATAAATCTTGTGAGACCCTAGCAAAGAAAAATAGTAGAGGCCTTAAGAAAGATCATAAGAGGTCTGGCTCAAAGAAGTTTAACCAAGGGAAAAACAACCATAATGATTCTCGTAGAATATTGGACATGATACCTACCAACTAAAATTATACCAAACACTAGAATTTCATAAGGGTTAATCTATGTAAACGTAATCCCCCTAGGTTAGTTCCGTTAAGTACCAATCCTTATAGTAGGCAGGGACACATACAAATGCCAGAACCAAGTTTTAGGAGCAAGCCTTTCTTTACAGCGACCTCTACATCCTATGCCTTTGCCCTAGATGCAGGTGGTGTTACTCGGTCAATTCGGGAAGCTGGATCTTATTAAACAAATGAAACAAGAGAAACTAGTTATGGTTCGTAAACTAACTCTAAAACAGTGACATTTCTAAAATTCCTTAAAATGGAAAAAATTCATGTATATGTAATTTGTATTGGTTTTAACTATCTGTAAATATTAAAATAAAATTTTGGAAGTAATAAGCAATCCATATTTAGTAACATTGTGCGTATTTTTAATATTTAACATTTCATGTTGTTGAAATGGCATATATAATATGTATGTATTTACTATTTATAAAAATTCAGGCATAAAAACTTATTTAATGTATTTTTGGAACTAAGCTTCCACTATAAGCATTACAATACATGACCTATTAGCTTCTTGTAACCAAGCTCACGACTAGTATCATTCTAGTCTTATGCTTACAGTAATATGAGATTAGTTCTAATCCCTTATAATCCCTATAATAACCAACTTGTATCTAATTATTATGCTTATACAATATAAATGAACAATAAGAAATGGTATAATCAGAACCATTAACTAATAAGAGCTTATGAGTAAGTACAAGCTTCGACATGAACCTTAATCATAGAGATAAGAGCTTACGTATTCTCTATATAAGATTATGTGAGAGGATACAATTATTACCCTGTATATGAGTGCAATCACAAGTGCAATCTAGTTTACATTATGACATTATAAGTAGAATGACCATAATAAGAGTAATGCATCAACTATGACCTTGTAAGCTTAGTTAAGAGTAGTCTCTATGTTTCCCTTCCCATATAACAGAGTATGAGCCGTAAAAGTAAGTAGAGCTTAGTTGATATGACACAAACTAGTACCATGGAGTTAGAAGGGAATTATAAGTAGTCTCACTCTTATTACATTAGATTTACTATTACAATTATACCTAAGCAGATAAGCCAGCATGTAAGGGTTATTTAATGCTCAAACTGGTTGCTTTTTGGCTAAGCAACTCGTTGGATGTTTTCGAGAATGTTTTGATTTTACATTGTTTGAGTGCTCTCCGAATTTACACTTGCACTTTCGAACTTGTTTAGGATTTCTTTTTTTTCCTTATTATATAGAAAAGGTGAGGATGTAACATTCCTTCCTATTGTTTTCATTTCATAGCAGAGATTGCTTTGAATGAACAATGAAAATAGGCCATATATTTCTATTAAAATTAATGTACTAGTGGATCTAGACTGCAATTTGAATAGAAAGCACCTAAAGAGAACTTTAACTCTTACTGCAACATTGAAGACAATACATGTCTCGGGTTGAATATTGCTAGCAGATCTTTCTTTTCAGTCATCTTTGGATAATAGTAAGATGTGAAGTACTCTTTCCACCATAAATTATAGGATCATAGTAGAGAGAGTTGTATCTTCTAGAGAATGATATGATTTACCATTGTTTGAATGCTGTGTTAGAAACTTAGATCACTGGTTCCATAGCTATCTGAATCTACACTTGCACTCTCATTTTTTTTGGATTAAATAATTTTTCCTTGTGAAAGGACATTGAATCTCCTATTTTAATGAGTTTCCTAGGGATGAGAAATGATGTTGGTCTAAACAAATTTCTTATCTATAGGATTAACAAAGGCTGCGTTACACAAATTCTATCTTAGTTATGTATAATCAGGTGTAATTTGAACCAAGTTGGATTTATTTACCCATATATGTTTATACTCTTTTGGAGATAGGAACTGGATGTAGTTAGAACCTAAGGTGGCTCTATCTACCAGTGTATTTGCATACTCTCTTAGAGATGAGAAGAGCATAGGAATTACCGAATTGGTTTAGAGTTATCAGAGTATCAGATTTGAGGAATGGGGATCTATACTAAAGGTGCCTCTCTAGGTGAAAAACTAACTTTATAAAATGAAAAGCATGGGGACCATTGATTGTAGGAGTTTACAAGTACTATAACTTGGAATCTAGATAGATATCCATCTATACAAGTAAACGTTGTATATTTTCATCTACCGAAGACTTGGTAATCAATAGTAGATAAGTGATAGCTCCAATGTTCAAAAACATATGAACTTTATGAGATTTTTTTGGAAAAACTAGGGTGATAAAAACATGATTATAGAGAGATTAAGACTAGTAATCAGGAACTACACTACTTCCAAATTTTGAGTACAAGTTATCCATAAGATATCAAAAGGCATAGTGAAACAATAACCTTACAAGTAGAGCAATTTCAAGCTACATTTTGTTTGAGGGATTTAGGAAATTGTCTGCATTGCTATTTGATATATTTAAATGAACCAACTTCAAATTCAGTTTTCAAAAAGAAAATCCATATCTTAAAGGTAGTCCTATTTTCAATTATGCACATTCTCCTAGGTTCCTTTGAAATGGCCACGCACATTCCTGGATGTCCTTGACAAGATTTATTGTAGAAACCCCAATCTTTTTCATGATCAATGCTAGATTTGGCTTCTCTAGAATTCTCTGAGATTTTTCTCTTAAAGGATTTCAACTGACTTTAAAGGAGACCCAAATTTTATGGGCTTCTCAGGATGTATTTAGTTTCATTCCTTGAAAAATCATACTATTTTTTTAAATCCACAAAGCAAGGAAAAACCTTGAATGCTTTTTCAGATTAATCAGATAGCCATTAGAAAAAGACAATCAACCAAATTTGATTGATCCCATTTGTTTTTCCAGAAATAGTTGTAATAATTCATTGCAGACAGCCTTAGATAAAGGATAATACACCAATACATGATCCATTGTTTCCACACTACATTTACACAAGATGCACCTGCAGGGGCCCAAGACCATTCAAATTCCTTTTTCTTCCATTGTCCCATGCAAGCCAAAAAAAAAGCCTTGATTTGGGAGGACTTTTCAAATTCCTAATAATTTAACATCACCAAACTATTTCTTTTGAATGCAATTCCTCCACCCTTTATGAGTATCCCAGTTTGGTTGTGTACTCACATGTTTCTTTATTTTTAGACCATTTAATTATGTCCTCTACAATTTTTTCTTGAAGGTTCAATGCTTCCAGTGATTTCCAATCTTAGGATGATGCATTATATCCATTAGGAATTGCCACCTCTTTCAAAAATAATATTCCAAATTAATGAATTTTTTATAATAGATTTTGACATATCACATATTGAAAGAAAATGAATTTAAAGAATTTTTTATTAGAAGGCATATGACATGTGTGTGTGTAAGCACACCAATGTAGATCCATCTTAACTTCAGATATTTTAACCAAAGAGAGATTTGCATTTTAGTTTTTGGATCCCTCTAAGTGACTTATAGATCTGAAGTTAAGATGGATCTATGCTGGTTATGATATAGTTGTATCATTTGAAACGTTTAGTGTAATTTGTACCTTTCTTCTCCAATAAAATCCTGGCATGGAACCCAAGGGATGTTTTCCCACTTTTAACGATGGAATACATAGTAAGCCTGTAGGCATAGACTAGTGCTCCTCACCTAAGGGGATTCAAACGGGGCACTTGCTGGCATGGGACTAGACAAATTCCCAATAACATACATTGGTGACCACTTCGAACTGGATGCACTCACCTCTTGGGCTATGTATACTTTGTAGCTAACGGGTATTTAGCTTATTATTTTATAGAAAATAGAAAGAACTCCATGGTATTCTTCTATCCTTTATTCTCGAGATGTAAAATCTTCTTACTGTCCTAAATTAGGGAAGGCATAGTTTCATTGCAAATTATGTTCCAAAATATTACATCTCTTATTTATGATACATTTGATAAAGTAACATGGAGCTCATATTAGCTTTTTCTATATTCATTGAGTGATTTATTTATTGCCATTACTTTGGTTGAATACCCTTTCTCAAAGATTGGGTATAATTTCATAATTTTTAATGCAGTAAATCTACAATTTGACCACCTTATAATAAATTGGATCACCATTGACATATTAGTGTCTGTTGGATGGGTGCATGATTGGAAGGTGTGCAAATATGTTTCTGATGACTTCAATCTAAATGATATAAATGATAAAAATATATATATTACATAATATCCCCTATGATGTTTTGGCCATTGTGTTACAATCATCAAAACCCCATTTTGACAATATAATATCTTGATCCATGCAATCAATGTACATACCCCGTAGCTACATATATTGCTATATAAAGGAGGAAAAACCTACTTCAATAGAAAAAAAACTAACCTTTGTAATCATTAATGCCTAACCAAGACTAAAATTTAGACCAAATTTAGACTCGTTACTTTGTAATAGATTTCAGGTTTCTTATTTCATGTTGTCTTACATCAAATCTTTATCCAGAACAAATGATTAGTTTTTTCATATAACAACACAAGGAAAGAAATAAAATACAAGGAGCATTATGTTGGTTTATAAAAACTGAAGTTCAATACTTTATTTGTGTCAAATCATGTTTAACTATAGTAATGTGCTTTTTGTGAAGAACGTTCTTTCACAATTTCAATGATATATGACATCTTAGACCATATTGTGTTAAAGAACAACAACTATATTCTTATTTTGAATTATGGTGCATTAAAGATGACGTGTGATAAGCTGAAAGGCTTATGTTTATATTTGTCCAACTAAATTTTCCTTTTGGAAGTGGCTTCTAGGAAAGGTTTTATAATAGAAAGGCATATGGATAGAATGTGGTAGATATGGATGTCATGATTTGTGACCTTACTGGGGTTTTTCCAAGAGAACCATTCACTTTTCAGATGCAAAATATTGGCTATACATGCCAAATAGTATATGCCAAAGAAAGAAATAAATTATATTAATAGCCCCTAATTATTGAGAAATGGTCAATGGTACTATTTAAGAGTTTGTTTTGGTATTTGTAAACTCTTCTAAATTTTGCACAGGGAGCTATGAACCTGACTTTGAGTTAACATGGTAAAAAGTATGACATTTTGTGGGCCTTCTCAGGTCTTCTGAATTCTGAATGGGATATGTATTTCTACTTTCTTCATATTAATTTCAATGACGTTGGAATCACTCAAACATCCTAGAATTATTAATGTTAATGTTAAAAATTCAAGTCAAATGATAGAAAAAGAAGGATAAAGGAGAATGTCAACATATGGTTTAGGAATTTAATACTTTTAGTAATAGCTTCCAACAACAATTAAAGTGGGGGGAGGGTGTCTGAAAAGAAAACATGAGTAATAGAAAGAATGAGTTGTTTTCTTTTTGTCATTTTCGTACTGAGAGAAACAAGGTGCAATCTAAATCCTAGTATGGATGAGATGTGTCATGCTTGTAGTTTATAAATGAAAATGGAACAAAGGTTGAAGTCTGCAGAACCTTAAATTATAGGAGATGTTGAAATGGAAGGGTAGCAATGAGTTTGATTTTCATGAGTATGCTAGTGCATCCTTCCAAAAATTTACACCATTATTAAAACTCTATATATGCAAAGTAACTAATGGTAAAGATAGATTTATGAGGAAAATAGGGTCACAGGCTAGTGAAAACTAAATACAGTATAACACCGTGAGTAGAAATTTTATAGGAAGAGTTAATAGTGGTAAATGTTGATAATATGGCACCCTAAGTGCACTCTTCTTGTTTCATGTGGTTTCTATTGTAGAATAAATGTACAATGATTAATAACTTGATGAAGTGATGGAATTTCCATTCAAAATATCTTCATGGAACAATCGATATTAAGATGAGAAACCCCTCAACTTCAACTACCTCCTTGTGGACTTATCAATTGTGGAAACCGATATGATGCTTTTCCTAGTTGACATATTACTAATTTTTAGATTATAAATAATGCACATAATATAAATTGTCTTTGTTGGTGTTCATTGTTAAAATATTCATGATATCATATATGATGCACATAGTAGGCATCTTATTTTAGTAACCATTCATGAGTTCTTCTCTTACCATCCCATTGCTGAACAAAATCACATCATCAATGAATACGAACATTTATGTAGCAACACACACATCCTCAATTGGATTCTACAACTATTTCTATACAAATCCCTTATTCTTTGTCCATATCAAGTTTAGGTTATTAGGTATGCATCAATACTTTATGTTGTTCTCTAAGACTCTTTTGTGGACCACTTTAATAGATTTTGTATTGTTTTGGATATTTTGTTTCCTGAGCAGAGTAGAATTTTATGCTTATTAGTGTGTTTGGGAAAATAAATTGGATTTTAAGCATGATTGTCTTTGGATCTTATTGTCTTTTATTAGAATTACAAATGATGAAATCTATGTGTTATCTTGCTCTTTTTCTCGATTCTTAAAGGGTGTTAGATCACTAGAAAAGATCCTGCTTTACAAGCAGGAGGTTGGGGGTTTGATTCCTCCATGCCCTAATGATATTGCAATGTATTTCTAAAGGTAAAAAATGTAGTAGTGCAAGATGGATGCAATATTAGACGCAAAAATAAATGGAAAACAAGGTGTAAGTTTAGACATCACACCAAACACAAAAGTTGACCTTATGTCAGACGCAAATGTCGACACAAAAATGGATGTCACACTAAACGCAAAATTGGATGCAAAAGGAAACTCAACACTAGACACAATTAATGACTCAAAAATAGATGCAATACTAGGTCCAAAACTAGACGCAATAGTAGATGCAAAAGTGGACTCCTAACTAGAAGTAAAATTGGACATTAAACTGAGCAAAAATTATGGTGTATCGATGGACATAAAACCAGGCATAACACCAGGTGCAAAACTCAAAGCAACACTTGGAGCAAACAAAAACTTAAAACTAGACACAATATTGGATGCAAGATGGGACAAAACATTGGATGTAAAACTAGATGTAATATTGAATGCAAGATGGGTTGCAACATTGGATACAAAACTAGATGTAATATTAGATTCAAACATGGGTGCAAAACTAGGCACAACATTGGGTGCAACATTGGGCTCAAACATAGATGCAAAAAAAACATCAACCAAGATGCAATACTAGGTGCAAACCTAGATGCAAAATACGACGTAAAACAAGATGAAACATTAGGCACAAACATGGATACAAAAAAATACGTAAAACAAGATACAAAATTAGATGCAAATGGGGATGCAACATTATAAGTAAAATTGGATGCAAAACTAGACGCAATATTGGGCCAAAAATTGGATGCAAACCTAGATGCAATGTTAGATGCAAAATTGGACACATAACTTTATGCAAAACAAGGTGCAAAATTGGGTGCAAGAATCAATGAAAAACTAGGATAAAAATAAGATGCAACATTGGATGCAAAACTAAGCGTGAAATTGGGTGCAAACAAGGATGTAACAAATGATGCAAAAAATGATGCAATAGAAGTTGCAAAATTGGGCGCAAATAAAGGTGTAAGAAAAGATGTAAAAAATTGGGTGCCAAAATGGATGTTAAAAAGGATGTAAAAAAAATGCAATAAACGGCATTTTACAAAAATGTACAATAGTGTCAGGTTTAGCGCTGGATTTTTCACCACAATTGGGAAAAAATTACACTAAAATCCAGTGCTAAATTCGATGCTAAATCCAGTTTTTGTTGTAGTGTGTCCTTCTTGAGTCAATATACCACCAAGGCCATCATTGCATACATTAGTGCATACAACAAAGTCTTTGTTAGGATCAACAATTCTTAAAATTAGTGCAATAGTTAATAATTCTTTTAATTTCTTAAAAGTTTCTTCACATTTTTTATTCCATTCAAATTTCTTCCCTTTCTTCTGTAAAGAAGTTATTATGGTATTTGCGATCCTTGAGAATCCCTCAATGAATCTTCGATAGTAACCGATGATCCCCATGAATGACCGCACATCAGTCACATCCTTTGGGACCGGCCATTTCTTAATTTCTTTTATCTTATCTAGATCAACCGAGATCCCATATTTAGTTATTATGTGACCCAAGTATTGTATTTTATCTTTGAAGAAGTCACACTTGCTGAACTTGGCATAAACCTGATGTTCCCTTAATACTTGTAGAACAATTTTTAAGTGTTCCTCGTGCTCTTCTTTAGTCTTAGAATAAATCAAAATATCATCAATAAAAACTACTTCAAATTTATCAAGATATTTATGTAATACATTATTCATTAAACACATGAAGACGGTAGAGGCATTAGGGAGCCCAAATGGAATGACAACAAACTCATAGTGACCATATCTTGTCCTAAAAGTTGTTTTAAAAATATCCTCATCCTTAATCCGGACTTGATGATAACCAGATCTTAAGTCAATTTTTGAGAATACTATTGCACCATGCAGCTGATCAAACATATAATCTATATGGGGAAATGGGTATCTATTTTAATTGTCATCTTATTAAGCTGGCGGTAATCAATACATAAGTGTAGAGTATAATCCTTCTTTTGAACGAAAATGACAAGTGCTCCCCAAGGAGACACACTTGGTATTATTTATTTTTTATCAATCAGTTCCTTTAATTGTGATTTTAATTCATTAAGCTCCAAGATGTTCATCTAGTAAGGAGCTTTTAAGTTAGGCACTGCTCCATGTACCAACTCAATAGTGAAATCTAGTTCCCTTTTCAGACGCAGTCCCTCAATTTCCTCTGGAAACACATCCGAGTACCCCCTCAAGATTGGGATATCTTCTAATTTTAGTTTATCTTCGCTATTAATGTGTTTTTCATCAGTTATAGTTACAACAAAATCTTTACATCCTTTTCAAACATCCCTCTTTAGTTGCAAGGAAACAATCTGTCTGATTGTTGTTTTCCTAGGAATTCTTGTTACTGTTACTATTTCTCCTTCATTATTTACACAGGTAAAAGTTTTATCAAAATAGTTCAACACTACTCTATGCTATTCTAAAGAGTCCATTGCAATCAACACATCATAAGAGCCTAATGGAAGTACATTTAGCTTTACAGAAGTTTCAAACTAATTCATAAACAAAGTGCAGTATTTCACAAAATTAATTACTTTTTTTTTTGCTCCTGTAGCTAATTGAACCCACCATGACTATGTAAATTTCTCTACTAGTAATTTAACTTTCTCTACTAAACTGGGAGAAACATAATTTATGCTATCCCCTGGGTCAATTAAAATAGAAATGGGTTTTTGGTTCAGCATACCTTCTACTTCCACCATGGAGGTTTGATATTCACCCTGTCTCTTTTCTAGCGCCACATTAATCTTGGGCATCCCTCTTGCTAAATCACTAACCGTCATTTCTTCCTACAAAGTATGAATGTTTTTTATGGTCTTCTTTCTATTAGGATAGACTGCTGCATAGTGAGGTCCCTAAAAATCCCAACATTTTACATGTTCTTTACATTTGTTATTCTTAACGTAATTACTGTGATTATTTGCAAATTCTTTATTTCTGGGGCTAGGAGGGTTTTGTTGGGAGTTACTTTTATTCCCTTGAAATTTTTTATTAGGAACATTACGTGCATTATTATTCCCAAAATTTTGATTAGGTGTGAAACACTTCTTTTTATGTTCAAAATTATTAGACCTCTTGGCTTTCCAGTTTGGCATGTTTTCCATTTTTCGGTTATTCTTATAGTAGAAATTTGCTTTTTGCATGGCCTCTTCAAGGTTTTTAGGGTTATCGTATTCAATTATGTCCTTGATGTGAAAAGGTAAACAACACAGAAACTGCTGCACCTTGAGTTTCTCATCAACAATATAAGGCACATAATCTAGTAAACTTAAAAATTTACTATTTAACTCCTTCATGTTCATAGTCCCCAACTTCAGATCATAGAATTATTTATCTCTCTCTTCATAATACTGCTACGACAGAAAAAAAAAATTTAAGTATTTTTAAAAGGTGTTACAGTTTATATTCTTTTCCTTTATGTCTTTTACTCATTTTATATACCACCGCCAGATGTCTGCTTTTCCAATTAAATTATAAATTTCCATTCTAGCTTTTAACTGATTGGAGTAATTATAAATTTGGAAGTACTTTGTCATTCCAGACAGTCATGCTTCGACTTCCTCTCCTTTATCTATTTCTTCATTGAAAGTTGGTGGTTTAATCTTCTTAAACACTCTAAAAATATCCTCATAGGGATTATATTTCTTTTTTATAGAATGATAATTATCCTCACTTCTGACACTAGAATATTGACGATTCTTCCGGTGTGAGTCACCATAAATTTCAGAGGAAGAACTGCTTTAAATTTTAGAATGTTTGGACTTTTTACTTTTATGTTGGTAGGAGGTATTATCAGATTCAATCTGTTCATCCTTCCATTCTTTCTAAAATTTTTCCAATAGTATTTAGTTCATCTCCTCTTGAGCTCTTAAAAATCTTTCATTTTCTTTTTTAACCGTTTCCATCTCAGTTCGTAATTCCTTAAATGTTTGCAACAATTTCGATGAATTATTGGTTATTTCTTCCTTAACATGTTCTTTTCTAAAATTACTTTCTTATTTTATTGGGGACCCTTCTTTTGCATATTCTTCGAGTCCTTCCATATAAATTCCTGAAGAAGGTAAATTAATGATGTGTTATGTTAAGGATAGTTTCAAAGTTGTGTAGCAAATTTTATTTCATTAATTCTGTATAGTACTTTAAAAGTAAAATTATATATATATAATTGAGAAGGATTCTAAATTTAGGAATTTTTTTTACTATCATACCTAACTTAAACTAACAATAAAAGATTTCTAAATAAAAATATTTCAAACACATCTTAACTTGACATAAATCATTCTTCTAAATCACCTACTGTACTAGAGTACTTCGTCTTAAGACGAGTGGATAAATAAAGGAAGGTATTTCATCAATTAACCAAATAAATCTAACCCTAGAACATTTATTCAGATAAACTTTAACCAGTACTTCTTGAAATAAAACAGATTTACACTGTTTAAATTGAAGAAACATTTTATCCAGACATAACAGTAAATCTAATCTTAACTTCAATCATTGTAGTACTTTTCACTTGCATAAGGTAAAATAAAATAACATTTTGGAACTTTATAACTCGTAGAGGAAACAAACAGCCTAAGGAGCCCATTCCACCCAACCAATTCTTAAATATAGATTAGCTTCTTGTCTTAGGACTGCCGAGCCTGTTCACTGGTCCACCTAGCTGAAAGAACTGGGTGAGAGGATGGGATATAAAACCCCTACAACTCCACATAAGTATTCAACAGTAATACTTCTGTGTCATGTAGTAAATAACTCATCTAATCAGCTTCACTAGTTCTGAAAAAGAACTTTCACACTCAAACCACTTTCGAATTTCCCCTTCATCGAATCTCTTGTGCACACTTTTCACTTCAGAAATTTCACAAGTAAATATTGAACAACCACCTATTGAATTCGATGGGTAATTATAAGCATTCCTAGGTATTTTGGTCAATTTGTTTTATTTAATGAGCCACCTCCTATTGTTCCACTTTCTTGGGGAACATGACCACAAAATTAGGGAAGTTTCCCCCTTCAACAACTAGAAGTGCTTGAGGATGCTGCCATGTGTCAGTTTTCTCTCACCCTAGTCTATTCCTCCTACTGTCTAGTAGACACTCATTCAACAGCCTTCTTAAGCTGTTTGTCCCATATTTTATTTATTAACTAATAAAATATTCAACATAATTAATTACAATCATCCTTGACCCCACTTGGTCAATAATCACAAACTATACAATAAAAATAAAATATAATGTTTTCTTAAACATAAAATGTTATTGCAATTTGGGGTACATGACAGTAGAATGGGGGAAGACCCATCCACTCATGTTACCACGTATCTTTTGTGGTGTGTCTCCAACTCCACATTGGATGACAAAGTTAAATTACATTTTCTCCCCTGTACACTAACCAAGAGTGCATCCAAGTAGTACATGGAATTGTCAACTACCTCAAATTGAAGCTTCAATGAATTAGAAATGGATTTCTTAAACCACTTCCAATTACCTATCTACTACAAAACATGAATGGACCTTTGGACCCCTTTGTGTCAAAACATGGCCACCCATATTTTTTTCCATATCCATGAATGGAAGGAAAGTTGGAGGCTTGTAAAATCCATCATTCCTAACCAATTTCTAGTGGAATGGTTCACGAAGTCACTACTACCTCCCATTGTTTGTGGTGTTTCTATGGCTAGGGATGTAAGTAAGGAACAAACCATACATCGTTGCCAACATTTTTTTTTAATATATTCACAATTAGGTCCGTATACAACATTATACTGCATGCTCCTCTACCATCAACCGATTCATCTAGACCCACTCCTAGACTACATGGTGATGGTGTTTCTAGTTCTGGCTCTATTATTCCAGTAAAATAATTATGTGGGAATATTAATCAGCTTGGAATTTCCAATCCACCCACTTCAACTACATATACTACCAAACCACCTAATTTTCCAAGTCAAAACTTTGAGGTGAACATGGTACAATTACAACCATAAAAATATCAATATTCTATAGGTAAAATGAAAAAAAAGACAAAAATCATTTTAATGAGTCTAGAACACATCCAGCACAACCCCCTAATGTTGTGGGAAGAATGGAAATCAAACTGAATTTCTTGTGCAATATTTATGGGGGTGATCATATGACCCATATATGTCCACTTTTAAAACAAGTCAATGAGTTTATTTCTCCTAAAGAATCTACCCCACCTCCTATAGTGTTAACTCATCCTTCTCATCAACATCAACACCAATAGATGGTTTCTTCAAATCCTCTACCTCCGCAAGGGGGAAATAGAGGTCATCCTCCCAAGGGGATGGACCATCAAATGTGTTTTTATTAGAGGGAATGATAACCCTTACCACTAAAATCGTATCTATGATAAGAAAAAGGATAGTCTTTTCAATAAACACTCTACCTATTTGTCTCAACCCAATTCCTATTCTTGGCATGGTCATTCACCCTCCTATGGGGGTACTTCATCTAAAAACACATAATCCCAATTCCAAAGCTTCTCACAATTATAATATTGTTGAAGATATATTTCAGGTCCCTTGTGCCATGTCCTCTCTTGAAGTGTTGCAAAGTTGTCTTGATCAACAAAAGTCACTCTTGTTGTCCATTGGTGTGATTGATCTCACAAAATCTAGTTTAGTTGTTTTTGACATGGAACATATCCAACCAAGGATTTCCCAGTAGATTTATTTTCAATATCAAGTAGTCTTGCAAGGAAAAAAATATTTCATGCAATCATTGATTAAGGAGCCTCAAACTATTTTATGTCCATCTCATATTGGCGAGTGATAGGATTTCTTGAGCTTGTCCAATCCTCTACCTCTTTGAAATAATTTAATGGTTGAACCTTTACACCTCATGGAATCATAATTTCCTTACCACTCGAACTAGGGGGGGGGGGTGGAGTGGATTGTTAATGTCAATGTTGAAGTGGTTGATGCCCCCTTAGAATATAATGATTTGTTCCTTGGGTATAATTGGTTTTATTTCATTAGCGTGGTTGTCTCATCAATATTTCTATTCATTTGATTCCCCCACCAAGGGAAGATAGTAACTATAGACCAAATTTATTATTACACACTATATTTGCACCTCAACCTAAATAGTAATATTCCTTTTGTAGGTGATTCCATGAAGGGATATGATAGTGTGGGTGTTGGCTTATTTAAGGATTCATATTTGATGGGATATTTCCCCTTTCCAGCACCTAGTACCTCTAAGGTGGAAGCTACGATTTGGATGATCTCTTCCATGATTAATAGTTCTCTCGGTCCATTTAATCCCTAGATTACACCTGTTGTAACCAAAGTTGATTCTATGGGAGATTTTATTGCACCATCAATAGTAGAAACTTCTTACCAAGATATTAATTCCAATCCCGTTGACTATGATTTTCATCTTCATCGATTTGTTTATGTATATCCTTATGTTATTCCCTCTCTGGCTACTTCCCCATCTCTTTTACATGACTTTCTATCAGATTTTTATTACATTTTGTCAAGGTAATTATGGAAGTCATGGCTTCCTATGAAAAACCTTGGGAGTATATGCATCATCATGCTTCTTTCCTTCCAAATTCAGAAAATATGGAGGAAGTTCTTCAATATCGTGACCCTCACCTAGGTTTTAGTATCGATGTTAATTTAGATCCTCACCAAATTGTTGATCTTGATCTTGATCCCAATCCTCACCTGGTTGTAGATATCAATCCTGATTCATATCCTCACCTATTTTTCAATACTGATCAATTTCCCTCATGGAATGATTCTTCACCTCTTTCACAGGAATTTATCGATTATGTCTTACCTTTGGATGACACCCTTATGGAATTCATGACTACTCATGAAAATAATTGGGAGGAGAAGTACCATAGTGGCTCTTTTCTTTGCGATCAGGAAAAGGTGAGGAACATTATGCACACCCTCATTTAACTATCAAACCCTTTCAACACCATCCCTATAGATCTAAACATGTGTTACATCCAAGGGCATATTAGTTAGTCGTTTATGATTTCGACCCTATGGATACAAATTTTTATGGCAACATTCCTTTATGGTAGGACTTGAACCCTTGTCTAGTATTGTTTTATCCCTTTTTGAAGATCATTAAAAGTGAATGAAAAATGCCTCTTATGGAGAATTTTTCTCTTGCTTCTTTGATCTCCTTAAAAAAATGGATTCTAGTTCCCTTGTCTAAGCTCCTTAAAATTACATGGACAAGACACCTTTACAAGCATTGTTCCATCTCTCCTTCGAGCTTGTTAAAAATACAATGGAGGTCTCAAGTTTACTTTTATGGGATCATTAAAATTTTATAAAAAATATACCATTACAATCAATCTTCCATCCTTCCTTTGAGCCTGTTAAGAACAGAATGAGGCCTCGATTTTAATTTTCTGAACTCGTTAAAATTCCATGGAAAAGGTGCATATGGAGTCCTCTTTTAGGTCTTTTTTGAATCCTTAAATTGAAAATATTGTTGAGTAATCTTTCTCCTTTCACACTTGTTAAAGGATTTGAAAGAACATCCATTCAAAACAAGTTTAACCCTTGTTCAAGACACATTGATTAATTATGAAAACAGAATACTCTAGTCCACTACTGCTAGAAGAGTTTTCCCTCATATCATTTTATGTTTTTTCGGACGTTGGAGACTAAATATACAAAAAATAATATCCTACAGTATTCTTCAAAGTTTTTTAGACTCTTTAAATATGAAAACACCCATGAGAATCAACTACCCGAGGATCGAAAAAAAAACCATGGGATAATATCTTCTCAAGCATCTCTCTATCTCTTCTTCAAGCTTGTTAAAGAAGGACGAAAATTTTGATTTTGAATTCTTTGGGCTCATTAAACTCTTATGAAGAAAATTTATCGAGGATACTTCTATCTCTTGTTCAAGCTTGTTAAAAAATTGAAAAGGAAATTAAAAAGGTGAAAAAATGGGGTAGGGGGAGAAAATTACATTGTATATCTTGAGAAGTGGTAACAGTCTAGTATGTCACCCTTGAACATGACACTTGTTTGTGTCTTTGTCTAATAGTTTTGTTATCTTCATGAATCTGATCCTTACCATTTTCTTGAGTCATAGTACTTCTCTGATTGGTTACTCTTCCAATCACTATGGACGGTTTTTTTATGCCTCCTATGTCATTATACTATGTTCTATATGGTGATATTGAGTCTATGCTTTCTAGTAACAGAATTTTCATCTTATATGTTCAAGGGAAATTCAACTTGAGTCGACCATTATGCAGTTCTATTGACCTTTTTTGTTGGCCATCCATATGTCATTTTTGTTATACTTGGTGATCATACATATTTATCACATCTCTCATTGTTTGTTTCAGGTTTATTGATGATGAATACATTACACTCCTCCTTCATTCCTTCCTATCGACGTCGAATCCTTGTCGAGGAAGTGAATCTAGAAACCATAGTACAATGTAACTTACAGTCATTAGTGGAAGGTATACATTGTGTTTGATTAGCGATACATACCATTGAATCCTAATAAAGTGATTATATGGGAATTAGAACTCTTCTCATCTATTCGCACTTTCTAGAGTGTACTAGGTGTCTTAGGATCCATTATCATTATCAATGAAATCTATTGTGTCTATTAATGGTAAAAATCATCGAATGGTAATCATACAGATTCTCACATGCTAGACATCAATACATCTATTCACATGTTTTAGATTCACACCATCGAGGTTTGAGATGAAAAACTTGGGTTTAGGGGTTGCATAACTTAACTTTGTTTTCAATCCCAAGATCTATTGGATTTTCTAAATGTATGAGGACCATATGTGCACTATAAATGGTGTTATATGTCCTCCTAACATGTATTGTATATTTCCACATACATCCATATTGTATTTGTCGGTGGCAATAATACTTCTTATGACATGGAACTAGTGCGTACTTCTCGTGGCCATGATGTTTCACGTTAGTCATGGTTATGCAATATACTTTATTGACATCCATTCTTGGTCCTATTTTTTATGAACATGAGTATGTCTGCGTCAAGGATGATATATATCTTCATGGTTAAATCTTGCTTGCATGTTTTCTCAATTTTCTTTCTTTCAAGATCTTACCTTTCCATATTACTATTTTTAAATTGTTTCATCCATAAGTTTCTCTTCTAACCTGACACATTAGGTGGCATTTTCTATATCCTTATTTTCCATATTTAGATATTATAGGATACATAGATATTATTTATCACAGTCGAATTTGGTTTTATGTGTGAACAAAATGAAAGAAACTATATAGAATCATAAACACATACATATTGCAATGAAAATAGAGATATACTAAACACATATTTTATTAAATGGTGGAAATAGAACAGACTCTAAATACAACAGCTAGAATGGTGGTTGATATCTTTTAGAAGAGATGTGGATGGTACACTCATCTGTGCCAAAAATAAAATAAAAAATGAGGAGATAGAGGCCTGTTGCTGCTGCAACCACTACCCCAAAATTTTTATGGTTTTAGGGCCCCTCCTAATTTTTAGCTTTTAAGCTTTCTTACACTACCTTTTCTCTCTGAAGATCTTTTCCATGAATTAGTTTATTGTCAACAAGTTAGAAAATCCTTTTGTCAAAAGTTAGAACTCAAGTTTTTCACCCGATGTGTCGGTTGAACTCCTCAAGTCTAGTCGAAACATCAAAGAAACTCGTGTTTTCATTCTAATTTTTTGCCTATTCTATTGAGTTTCAGAAACATTTGTTGATTTTGTCGATACGTCAATGAAACTCGGTCTTTACAACTGACATTTTCGGTGGGATGATCTTTTCCTCACCGACAGGTTTTTTAGCAGAACTTGTGTTTTATAGCTGCTTTGTCGCCATACTTTATGTTTGTTTTTTGATGCATTTATTTGGATGGTTATTTGAAGTCAGTCGGAAGTCACCTCTAATTTTTTTCTATGATCTCATCATGTGCACCCAGTACTATCAGTAGGTCTCACATTTTTTTGTCGATGCATTTGTTCATATATTTTATGATCATATGATATTTCCAAGTGGAGATGATATTATCGGCCAAGCTAGAAAATTGAATCAAGGCTATCGGCAAAAGCACAGGTTCTCTTCCTGACTTTTCTTCTCTGGGTGTTTTGTTGATGTCATCGGCATGATTCATGTTTTCATGTCGATACGTTCAGATGGTCTAATTGTTTACAACTAATGAGATTTTCATATTTTTTTTTATGAAGTTTTTTCAGGATTTTTTTATGAGTCTCCACTATAGTGTCAGAAGAACTCCAATTTTGGAGCCAACATTGTCGCAGATTGTTTTTTCTTTCACCACCAATTGAATTTTTGAGGATTTTTTCGATAGTCTTCTTGTTGGTAGGATTTGTCAAGTGTCGATCGATAATGTTGGAAATACTTCGTGAGTTCAACCGACACAGTCACGGGAAGCTTAGCCTTCCTTGACAATTCAGAAAAGTTATTGATGGGGGTTATAGTTTTGGCACCAAATGACGTTTTTCACCTGTGGTCCGTAATTCACCTAGTGATGGCATTTATTCCTCTTATCATGATTTTTTTTCTATATAATCATGGGAAGTTTTTACGGACTATTATCGCTACCCATTTAGAGCACTCCCAACTGAAGATTTCCACCTGAAGTTTACACAACATTTTGAGCCAATATTTTCACCATCTTTCACACCATTGTTTTTCAGGAAGGCTTCAAACCTCAGCATGGTTTTATTTTGTTAAGAATGGCTTGGTAAAATGGTGTTTTGGTGGATTTAGCATTTACGAGGTTAGGGATTTACCTGTTCCATAGTGGTTTAAATTATTTCCCCAACCTCATAGGGATTTATTTTTCATTTTTTGGGCTCAGTGACCTCTAGAGGTTTTCCCCAAGTTGATTCATGCCAGAATCCTTGGAATCCCTGATTTTATTTTATTTTATTTTGCTAGTCTAGCCATGGTGTTTTCACCTGCTTCGCACCATTTTTCTTTGCCTCTCATGCCATGGATGTTGGTATGTCAGATTGTTGGTATTTCATTAGTGAGGTTTTTTCCAGTCGAGTGTTCCATTGGCTACACCTCCTATAGTTTATGTTGACGTGCATTGATAGGGGAGGGTACCATCATTGGCTGATGTAGGGTTTTCAAGAGTTTTCCTCGGGTTGTTGAGACAAACTAGGGTTTGAGTTTCCCTTATTTTCAAGGTCACAAAGCCATCATTGGGACTTTCATTTTCTTCTAAGAGGAGAATCCCTATCATGTTCATGTTTAAAGCAGAGTGTGTGGGTCAATCCTGTAAGAAAACCCAGTTAGGAAATGTGTAGGTCGAGCTTGATCTAGAGCACCAAGTGACTGGTTTTCGGAATAAGAGGTATAAACCCCATGGTAGCATGTGGAGCTTGCATTTGAAATAATCCAACTTTAACCTAGTGTACACCATATCATGTTTGAAGTAGCTAGATAACCTTTGCTTTATATCACGGGTCCATTTGAGATGTTCAAAGATGAGTCGGTAAATACAATTTTATTGGTGTCCATCATATTTAACACTGAATGCAATATTATGTTTTGTAATGTAGGTTTCATTCATTATCTTGAATCTTAATAATAGTTGTTCATTTTAGTATATTCTATTAATGATGAATGTATGTTGTTTGATCACAGTAACTCTTAAGTCATTTCCTGGTATGTTTGTGTTGTAGCCTCAATCCTCATACAACACCATGCCAAAGAAAGGAAAAAAGAACGCCAAGGTCTCGAGAGAGGACTTAGACATATATATTTTTCCCAGAATGAATATTATAAAAGAGGATACAAAAGTCGTCAGAATATTTGAACAAGAATTTAAATGGGGACAGATTTATCAAATGATAAAATACCATACCATTCCATATTGAGGATTGGAAGACATACCATTAAATGTGAACATAAGAAAATACACTATCACAAAAGTAGCTACATGCCTTGATATTTTCACACAACTACTATGATCATGTAAAACACAGAAGGACATCCTTATGCTTCCTTCAACCCCGCCTATATAACCAAAGATTGCCAGCTACCAACACCCCAGGTTCATATGACAGATGGATGGGTAAGGGATCTGTATTTATATGTCTTCGAATGTGCTAAGTGAATGATGATATCCGGGAAGCAGTTTCTCTAGAAATCCTCAAGAGAGTACGACACTTCCATCTTGCACAACCCATACCAAATCATAGCCCTGATGCTAAGTCAGATCTTTGTCTAGGAAAATGGGAGGTTTTATAATATGAGCTAGATCCTGCTGATATATTATGAAGCCATGCATGGAACAATATTCAACTAGGAAGACATCATAGCAGACAGTTTATCATCATGCATAGCTGCAGAATTGGGATATTTGACTCAAAGGAAATCTGAATTTTACATGAGCTCCTTTTTTATTGACTATATCATATGCACACATTCATTCCCAAAGCTAAATTGTAGTTGGGATCCCTCTAGGACTCGTGTATATGCCATGTATCAAATCCTATGGGAACATAAGTATTTTAGTTTTTACAAGACCATTTGTGAATATTTTAGGTTGCCATTGTATGAGATGATTTTTCTTAAATATTGCAAATGCATGTCTGAAGGAGCAATGGAGACTGTAAGTGAATATGGAGATTACTTTTTCTCCAAGGAAGGTTTTCATTTGAGGATATATGGGGGATCTTGGGCTCCTTCACTACTACCGAGATGCGCCATAGATTATGTCTTCCATAAGGAGGTAGTGAGATAGTTGTACATAGACAGGTTCAGGAACTTCTTGATTGATATGAAGAAAGCCATCTACCCACTGCTGCCATTATGCACTGGTAGTTGTAAATTTACTAAGGCAAAGAGTGCCCCTAACTTTGTAAGAGAGATAGAAAGTTTCCAATTCGGGGAGAGAAGTTTCCATAGAAATGACTCTCGGGACAAGGTTTCAAAATACTATGCATATGTAGGGGTACATTTCGAATACTCCCATCATTTTGAAAAGGATGAGGAGATATACTGAAATGCATGTAACATGACTGCTTTTAATAAATGGTTCAGGAATAAAATCACAACTATAGGAGGTAAAGGCAGCAGTAGTAGCACCACTGAACAATAGAAATAGAAAGAAGAAGATGCCAAGAAGAAGGAATAGGAGGCCTGAAGGTTAGTTGAAGAAGCTGAGAAGTTATTAGTTGAGGAGGCCCAAAGGAAAAAGGAAGAAGAAGAACAAAGGGAAAAGTAAGAAGAAGAGAAAAGAGAAATGGAAAGAGAATAACAAAGGAAAAAGGAAGTAGAAGAAGAGAGGATGAAAAAGGAATCAGCTGATAGAGAAAGAGAGGAGGTAGAGAGGGAAGCTAAAGATTTGAAAAGGAAAGAGTAGGAAGACCAAGACAAGGATAATTTGGAACGGGATACTTCCCAGGATAATCTACTAGATCCTCCTTCTATATGGGGAGACACAATAACATGAGGTCACCTCCCTCTTGTAGATTTAGGGTTATTTTCCTTTACTCCATTCAAGCATCATGTAGCTGCAGTCTTGGATTAGGTAGTCTTTGACCCTAAATGAAAAACCATTGTCTGGAGGTCAGAAAAGAAGTTAAAGGTTGATACCCATCCTGAGGTAGTCACAGTTACTGAAATAGTTGTCATGAAAGGTACCAATGAAGATAAAAGACTAATGGACTCAATCAACATCACAACTGCTCAAGCGAATGCCTATAATATTGAAATATTGAAAGAAACTACATATCAATACAAAGAAAAGATGGTAACAAGGAAGGATACTATGATGAAAGAAAGAGGATAAGGCCAGGAAATTAAGAGGAAACATGAGGCTACTCTTTTAGAGTTCAAAACACTCCAAGAGGCCTACCAATTTTTAGAATAAAAAAAGGAGGTCTTGCTGTTTTCAAATACCATCACTGAGGGAGAAAAGAAAGACTTTGAATATAATATTTTATAGCTATAGATGCAAAAGGCTGCAACTGATCGACAAGTAGAAGAGCTAAATACCCGAGTAGTAGAGTTGGAGGCACGAAAGAGCTCGTTGGAAATTCAGCTCAAGGAAACAAATGAATTATAGGTTGATATTACTCCTTTCTAAGAGAAATACCTCCTAATCAAGATGAAAATATATCATGTCCAACTAAATATTGCATAATAGGTTTATAAGATTAAATGACAAGAAACAAGATTGCAGGAAATTTTAGCAATCTCAACTGACTTCAGAACAAGGACACTAGAAGTTGCTGAAATTATTCAGGTTCAACTAACTTGGATGGAAAATAATGTATCATTTCTAGAGAATTTACCACATAATACTATTGAGAATTTGAATATAGAATTCGATCTCCTAGATTTTAGCAGGAAGGCTACTGCAATATTGGCCGCTGGGGTCGAGAAAACTTTGTAGAGGTGGATGGATTTTTATAAAAAAATGCTCAAAACACATAATAGATGTCAAAAATATACAACAAAAATAATCCAAGAGTTTCCTGACCAACAGGGACATTTCAAATACCTCCAGGACACATTGTAGGAGGACTAGCTTAGCATACAACAAATTAAAAGCATCACTGAGAAAGTGGTAAAGAGATGGGTTGCACAATCCGCGAATAGTAAATTCCTTCTGGAAGACCAACTCATGCTAACTCCACGCAAAGAAGTGGAAATAAAGTCACAATTAGCCATACATGAAGTGACAGTTCTATTTCTAGAGCCTATGGATTTGTACACCATCGGTACAGAAGCTGTTGCATGGAAAGAATTCCTTGGAGGATCAGCTAGGCCCTCCTAAGTTTTGTCTTGTTTTCATGTGGCACTTTTTGTAAATTATCTTATCTTATTTTTATTTTCCTAGTGTGAGTCACTAAAGGACGAATTTTGTAAGTCGAAGAGTCAATAAAACCCAAAAGGTAGGGGTATCCCAAAATTCATTTGTAAAATGTATAAATAGGGGTAGAATAGAGATTCGAAAAAGACTTTTCACTAGTGCATACATGTTGTTATTTGTATGAGAACTATTTCTTTTATGAATAAAGGAGAATCAAATTTTGCTGGAGGAAGGCCTGTGGAAGTTTCAAATGGATTGTGTGGAATTCCAAATGATGAACTATTTATTTTTTTATCCTGCTATACAAATGTGAGATTGTTCTAACTCGATGAATTACTTCTGTGGTTTATGAATGATTTTACTTTCTATTAGACATCTTGTGCATATGCATGAGTAATGGAAATGTTAACAAATAAAGCTAACTTTGTTTATATTTCCTATTGTGACTATGTATGTAGAATTTGAACAACTACATGTAGGATTCCACTAGCATCATTACAATACATTACTCAATTAATTATAATCTTCACTCCCTTGGGGATAGGGTATATTAGATTAGAGTAGGTTAGAATATGGTATATTTTCTTAACTTAGATGTGATTGAGGGGAAAGAGTGATAAGACGACATGTAAGAATGTGTGCATCATGATTTTAGGCTCTTTCTCATTAGTTGCTTGCATTTAGTTTAGGAACTTGAATTTCATCTTAAAACTTAAAATTATATAAATGATGGACCGATCTGCAACCGGTAAATAGACTTAAAACATTCTTTTAATTCTACGGTAGTCGGACCACTAATCGAATGGATTCCCCATTCCAAACAGTAAATGATATAATTGGGAACGATTATTGGGGATAATCCCTACTATCAGTACCTTGTATTTTCTAGGAATCAACAATTTGGGTGCTAGGAGGAGGGCTGCTAGTGCATGGCTGGCATAGGAAATCCGTTTACTAGAAACTATTCCACTGGTGATAGCTCTGAAACTAAGTTTTCTGAAGACTTCATTTCTGAATAAAGAGTAGGGAATAACGAAGAAGGTCCAAAATGCCTCTACCCGATTCCAATTGAAGTAGTTAACCACTTGAGGACAGATACAAGGTCATGTAAAGAAGCTTGGAGGATTGAAAGAAATCCATGAATTAGAAAGAAGGAAGGCTTATAGGAAAGCTCCTACTTACACTAAAGATTCAATCTTTGTGGGAAATTTGGAAGAGTTTGTAAATCTATCCATACAAGAGATTGTTAATTAACATGATCAGTCGGCACCATATTCCCCTGCTTTCCAGTATCCAATATAGTCACCTATTCATTCTCCACCACAGACTCCTCGTTGAATCATGGCTGGAAATTTACCCCCAAATCCTAATCAACTCATGAATCCTAATCCACTAACCTGGAGAGCTAGAACACCACTCAACCTGGCTACTCCTTTGCATGCTTTGCCTCAAAATCCTGAAAAGACATTACCTAAGTTCAACCCTGAAAATGAATTTCAGTAGATGACCACCTACACAGTTTCTAATCGGCTCTGGAACTTTTAGCCGTTAAGCACGAAGATGTGGTATGCAGACTCTTAGGCTACATACCTTTGAAGCTAAGGCTTATTCTTGGTATTTCTGGTTACAAGCAAATTCAATAACAGATTGGAATACTTTTGAAAGAGTGTTTAAAGGAAATTTTGGTAGTCAACAAACCACTTCCACTCTCATGAAATAATTGTTATCTATGAGGATGGATAAGAAAGAAAATGTGTAAGATTTTAACCAGAGGTTTGCTACTCATCTGAATAATTTCAGATCTATAATAAATCCTGATGAAGAAACTTTAATAGAATACTACACTTCTACACTCTGTCCTAGCATAGCAATGTTTGTCAAAAGAGTAGTAAAGCCTTCTTTGGTGGAAACTTATGAAGAATCCAATAAATTAGAAGTTGAACTTGACAACATAAACAAACACACCGCAAAACCAGAGGTAAAGACTTTTAGCGGTAAAAAAAATCTGTTGTTAACCAGACCTAAGGAAGAACAGTCAACTGAAGTAGAAAATGTTGTTAATATGGTACAAAAGTTATCAAATAAGATTGTAGATCTAGAAAAGGATAAAGAATCTAGATCATCCAAGAAATAGTTCGAACCTTGTTTCAAGGAAAGAGAAGAAAGTGGAACATATCAACCACCTATGTACAGTTCTTCTGTTTTGAATTTTAATGACGTAGGAATGGATCATTTCTGCACTTTTCAGCAAGAACCTCAGTCTGAAAAGAGTTTCCCATAGTGGATTTACTCAATGGCTCTAGTTATGAATCAAATATTAGATGCTCAAATAACAGATCCTGAGGTGGAAGAAGAAAAAACAAATGAACCAGAAGAAACACATGAAACCATGATGGTATTATGGGATTGTGCACCTACACTAGGATTAGATGAAGAGGATCCTACTGAAGAAATCCAACCTACATCAGTTAATGCTACAAACAGAAGAAATGAACCGGTAATGGATGAAATCTCAATACTTCCTAAGATTAGGAAGATATAAGAAGGTATGAAGAATATTAGCAGTAATACCCAAACAACATTGAATTCTGATTCATTCAAACAAAAAGATAAAGTACCAGAAGTCAGTAATCTCGTAAAGATAGAGGAGAATACAACCAAAAGTAGCAAGAAGGGTCCAATAGAATATGATATGGGGTACGACATAGTAGAAGACATCAAGAAAATGAAAGCGAATGTTTCTTTATTTGAATTATGTAATTTAACCCAGCAAAAAAAGAAGCTTCTGGAAAATTTTGATCCACAACCTAGTAAATCTCAGGATGACATTCAATCAGATAAATAAATTAATGAAGCTTGCATTGGAGGGAAGTCTAAATCTCAAACTTTGGCATTTTTTCTCTCTTTTGAGATTTTCAATCATAATGTGCATAATTGTTTGGTGTATTTTGGAGCTTCATCTAATGTCATGCCACTCTCAGTATGTAAAATGATTAATGTTCAACCTACACCATCCTCATGTAAGATCATTTAGTTGGACATATATGCAGTTAAGGTAATAAGAGAAATGAAAAACGTGTTGATTCGGTTATCTTCAAATGAAAGAGTTTTCCAGTTTATAGACATTATGGTGGTAGATATAGCAGAGGCCTATGGTTTGATATACCAAAGAAATTCCTATGGCTTGGGGTACAACAACAGACAGCTTGACTCCAGAAATCAATCTTTCCCAATATGCAATAGAAATAAAATGTCTAACACTAAAGGATCAGACCTCGTACCTTATTCTGGATGGTTGAAGTAGATCCCCGTTGAGCTTTCCAATATTCAGCTTGAATTGCTATATTACTTCCTCAACAACAAGTAAACAATACAAGCATTCTATATATCATGGTGTTAGATCTATTCTAGCATATATAATCAATAATGTAAAAGAATTTGACATAATCCCATGGATAAAATATTCATTCAAATACACATCATTGGACAGGAAAAGATATTTCTATTAATATAAATAAGAGATTACAAGATACAACCTCCGACGGCACATCTGCAAACTGGAGAAACTGAATCCCCCACTTGGGCCTCCACCACTTCAATCCTCCATCTCTCAATAGCAAGCTCACAAGCAAAGGGAAAGCTTGGGAAGAACACAAAAGTGCTCCAAGGGACAAAGGGATGCAGACTCAAGCATAAGTTTCGGCAACAATGGACTATAGTTTTGTTGCTCTCAATTCTCTCTTATGCCTTCAATGTACCAAGGGTTTCGTTATATATCTTTTCAAAGGGGTACTCAAAGGTCGAATCCGAGCGATCTCAAGGCATATGGAAGGCCAGGAGTCAAATGAGTCGGATCCATGTCAAGGAAAACTCCAAAAGGATTTGGATTATTTACACATCCCGATGTACACTGTTATATGTCTCAAACCCGCGTATGTACGCGCTTATAAGGTTAAAAGTCGCATATAGAATTTTTCATGTATTTTTAGGGATGATCAAGGAAACATCAAAGGACAAAAAGTGGTCCATAGGGTCTAAGGAGTCTGCAGCAGGACAGGGGAAGGCCATACAAAGTGTGATTCACCTTTAGTGGTGAAATACGCTATAACAGATGCACCCTAATCTATGAGATCAGAGGGGTTATACGATGGCTGAAATACATTATAAGTCCATCCCAGAAGTGGAGTGATGAAGGATCCAAAATGGAATACCAGCCACCCAATCAACATAGTACCATAATACAACTCTGCATATAACTGCAAATACATATAGCAGTCCCAGATACATAAGAGTACAATGGCCATGAATAGGCATGATACATGATATCACATATGTGGTCATCGCCACATACAATATACATAGATCATAATCTCCATGATGAAGATATACAAAGGACCATGATCTCCAAAATGGCTGAAGATATATAATAGATCAAGATCTCCATAGTGGCTGGAAATGTCTGACATACACTGGAATCACGTCATGAGAGCTGAAATATCATGAACACTAGCACAATCAAGGAGGTAGCATATAAGAGATGCCACCAATTTGGAAAGTTTTCTACACAAACTGCTACAAGTACAAGTCCTACTATGCGAATAGAGGTGTCGAGGTCGAACATAGTAGTCCATCGTCTGATTACTAGTCATTAATGTATACCGTTAAAAGACGCGAGATCACCCACCAATGATGAAAATGGGAATCAAGGTACTAGAGTGCAAACTAACAAGTGTGAATAGATGTGTTGAGGTCGAACACTTGAAAGGATCCATCGATCAGGGGACATTGATGTATTCCCAAGAAACTATAGATTGCGAGAGAGCCTGCCACTGATGACTGCAAGTCTTAAGGCACTCAAAATGACTCTAGACTCCAATACTAGAATAAATGATCTGAAGTCGATGGGATGAAATCCACTGGAAGGAGGGAATTAAGGTATCCCCCATCATCCAACACGAAGTACTCAGCAAGGTTGTATAATGTGGAAGGACTCGACCATAGGTGCATGAACTAGTAACTGTACCAGGAATGGCCGACATGCAAAGTCAAGATAACCGAGGAATGGCTGACTCAGGTTTCAACTTCCTTCGAACAAGAGCATAATGGCACATGGTGACTGAATGAAGGCAGCATAGACTTGATATACAAACTGGGACATCTCTGTGACACAAGAGGCATCAACAGAGGATCCATAGGGACTGGAAGCTTAACCAGTCGGTGGAGATAAACTCAGATAAATGAGTACAGCTCCTAAAGTCAAACTATAACCCAACCAATGGATGTGATATACAGTGCTCTGTTTGAAGGCGACATGACTCGACAGCTGCCAAAGATAACATCTTTCCTTGTCCAGCTTTTTGGTTTTTTGATTTTTTTTGGACTTTTTCAGTTATTTGAAAAGCTTGGAAAAAGAATAAACTAGATTTATAGTTACAAAATAGGAGGAGACGAGTGTCATAAGGGAAAACAACCTAGTTCCAAGCAGTGGAACATACCTATGCTCAATGCAAGGATACATGTGTAGGATATCGACACTCGAGGGAAAATCCCCTCCCAGTAAAAAGGGAATCAAGCTACGAAGGATATAAAAAATGGCTCTGCATGGCTAGACATGAGACAAGCTCGGGCTATATGGCTGAAACACAATGTCAGGAGAGTCGGCATAAAGCTCAATAAGGCAGGCAAAGCTCAAGATAATGCATTCACAGCTTGACATGAGGGAGTCCTGAGGGAAATAGGCTAGCATAAGATCAAGAGGAGTATGAGGCTCTTGCAAAGTGTCATGGAAGTACTATACAATGAACTCCCACACCCTAAAGGAGAAACCATCGGCATGGGAACCAAATGTAAGTAAGGTGCTAACTAGCATACCCATGTAAGGTGAAGCTCTACCACTCATATCATGCCACTTCTAAAGCAGCAAGGAGGTTCCATGACATAATAGAGTGGGTTCGTACCTAAGGTCATGGTGATATGGTCACAAGGTCATGTAAAATGCAAGCAATGGTGAAACCTAACCTATATGCCAGTTTAGACATGATACCTGAGATCGGCATGAACGGGTCAACCCAAAGGCTGAAACGACACTGAAAAAGGTCTTCTACATCACCAATTATGTCAAAAATGGTTAGAAACTGTCGAAATTATAGGAAAGGGGGTAAAAATTTTCAAATATATGAAATTTTTTCTATAAATAGTAAAAAATATAAATCATTTGAAACTTTTACCCATCTAAGCTCAGACTTTCAACTGCAAATTCCAGGAGATCCAGCCGGCAGAATTCACAATCGTTTCTTCCAGGTATTTACTCATGCTCTCCTCTTGTATTTTGATATCATTTTTAAAGATTTTCATGGTTAAATGAAGTTTTTAATCCATCCCAAAGTGCGCGCTGTGGCCCATGCAGATATCGAGGTTTTTTTCCGCGTATAGGGATGGCTATATGCGGAAAATGGCCTAAAATCTGCGTACATATGCGGCTGTTTTCAAAACAGTCGCGTATGAGGCCGCGCATAAGGTTTTCAAGTAAACTAATGGATAATTTTGCAATTTCTTTTGCAAGATGGTGCTAGAATGGAGAGAGCATGAGCATGGTGAAGTAGAGGAAGTAGTAAGGGCTGACTTAATCGCTCAACAAGCTCTGCGTGCATGCAGACTCTACAAGTTTTGGTGTCTTGGTGGTTTGAGGGCCAAACCAAGACTACTACAGATGCTGGTAGACTACTGGGATCCAGACTCAGAGTCCTTCTGTATTGATGGGATGTCCCTCACTATAGAGGTGGAGGACATATACTTTATCACTGGTCTTTCTAGACGAGGGGAGGTGGTGAACCTTCGTTCGTGAGGTGGGCCAGGGGGTGGCCTGACTATCGATGAGTACATAGCCATGTACTATTTTCCAGACACTGAGAAGGTGGGGAGTCAAGTCCCTACCAATTCTATATAGGTGCTGGGCCTAAAGGCCATATTATTGACACTAGGCAGGATAGCAGGCTTAGCATCACTCCACCAGGCCTCACGGCCTCTAATGTTCTATGCAGTGGAGTGCATGAGACCCATAGTCTATGACTAGAGTACGACACTACTGAGCAACATGAAACATCAGCTCAGTGAGTGTAAGGCAGGCAGGGTACGGAACTTTAGGTTCAGTAGTATTCTGAGCACGTTTTTCTTTGAGCGTGTTCCAGGATTGAGCCCTAGACTGGATGTTCCTCTCCACGGGGTTCGAGATCTGGCCCAACGGTGTTGGGAAAATGTGATGCGCAGACTGGGGGGTGGTAGGGTGGGAAACCCATATCCAGCTGACTTCTTTCCATGGTGGCGACGACAAATTGTTGCCATTGATGACTACCCCTATGGAGGGATAGATTTTAGAGGGGATCCAGACATGCCATTGCCACCAGGATCGGCATATGGCGATATAGGTAACGAATCTCGACCCTCACTCTTTTTAAATTTTTTGAGTTATTTAATTTTTTTGTATTTTCTTGATTATATGGAAGCAAAAAACATGTTTTTGCATGAGAATACATAGTGACATCTAACATTTGTGTGCAGATGTGGGACCATGGTGGCCAGAGGGCTTCCCACGTCATAGACGGAGGGGAAAAGGAGATGACATCACGAGTGTGGATGTGGAGCGAACGCTCCAAAGAATTCATACCAACTTTGTGAGACTGACTCATAGATTTCCCATGGCACAAGTCAAGGACTTGCCTGAGGCTATGCAGTGGCAGGTGGTGGGTGTGCCATGTGCATGGGTGCGTTTTTTTCGACGGCTAGCTAGAGCCGTAGTGACGTTCCATGATCACAACCCTCTTCCTCCTCCACAGGATTAGACACCTGGGAGTGTATTCATTTTGTACTACTGTGTATGATATGATGGTGGCTTAAAAAGCCCCAATTTTGTATCATGGCACTATGTATTACCACATTTTTTATATATATAAAGTTTTATGGTGATCGGTTTATTTATTTACATGTGCAACAATTGTGTTTGTGATTAATTTATTATGAATGAAACAAATTCCAATCTAACACGTAGTTAGCATATGAGTCAGCAACTTGATTATTATTTCTTGGAATGTGTATATATGCTATACTGTCAAATTTCCGTTCTAACAATCTCACACGTAAGAACCTTCTCAATAACGTCGGATCTCTAACATTGTACAAACCATTGAGATGTGACACTACTAACTCCAAATCAAGACGTACCTCAAGAGATAGAACGCCATGCAAAATGGCATCCCATAGAAGCTCAATAACAGCGCTATATTCAGCAACATTGTTGGAAGATGGCCATAGACATACACCTCCTAAAGACAGTACCTGACCCATAGGAGTATAAATCACCCAAGCAGCTGAGGATGAGTGTTGAGTGTGACGACTTGCACCATTCGTGAATCCTATGTAGGTGGAATATTCCATTGACATCTGCCAAAAGAAACAGAAACTAATCACAAACCTAGTCATGATGAGGAAAAGACCTAACTATGCAAAGCTATACAATAATATACAACAAGCAGCCTTGGCTAAAGATCATGCATAGTATTTTTTAATATAGAGCCCATTTCTAGGCTCTTCCAAAGTTGTTCCTTCGTAATCTACTAACTCATAGGCACCCTTCTCTAACACACGCTTAACCATGTAAGGACCACGCCACACAGGATTAAACTTCCCTACCCCCAAGGGTTCTTTCGGTTGATCCCACAAGAGGACCAAGTCTCCTTCACTAAACACTCTTGGACGAACAGATCTATCGTACTGGACCTTAACGCGACGCTTATTAACCTCTAGAGCCACCAGGGCATCTCGACGCTGCTCATCAAGTTGCTCAAGGTGAACCAAACGCTCCTCCAAAGGTGAAGTGTCTGGTAAGAGTTCCACAGCTAGCTTCAACGAAGGAATTTCACATTCAACCGGAAATATCGACTCCACTCCATGCACAAGCTGATATGGAGAAAAACTAGTGGTAGTCTTAACCGCGGTTCGATATGCCCATAAAGCAGGATATAACATAATGTGCCAATTATTCTTTCTTTGTGCGATGGTTCGTTGGAGAATGGATTTGAGTGATTTATTCACTGCCTCTACCTATCCATTCACTTAGGGGTAGTAAGAAGAGAAGTGCTCTTGCTTATAACCTAACTTGGATGCCAACTCTTCCATCATACGGTTCTGAAAGTGCGAGCCATGGTCAGTGACAAGCTCTTTCGAAATCCCGAACCACGTAATGATTTGGTTGAATACAAAGTGAGCGACTGTCTCACCGTCGTATTTTACTGTAGGCATAGCCTCATCCCATTTTGTGAAGTAATCAACAGCCACTATAATGTGATGGTGCCCCCCAGCCGAAGCTAGGTTGCAATCCATAAAATCGAGCCCCCACTTAGTGAAGGGACCAGCGGTGATAATGGGATGTAACGAGGTAGGTTTCGAGTGCATATTAGGTGTGAACACCTAGCAAGGGTGGCACCTCTTGACCACATCAACACAATCTTTAAATATCGACGGCCAGAAATAGCCTGCTCTCAAAATATTTTGAGCTGTAGAAAGCCCAGATAAATGACCACCACACGCCCCTCCATGGCAATCATTCAGCACAACCTCATCCTTGTCATGAGTTAAACAACGTCGCAAAATGGAATCTACCCCATGGTGGTACAAAGTATTGTCCACTATAAGGTAGTTCTTAGAAACGTGATGTAATCGTCGTCGTTCATCTCGCGAGAGGTGAGTAGGGGTCCTCTGTGTTTGTAGATATACTATGATATCCCCGTACCATGGGTCTAACATAGAGATTAAAAAGATGTGTTCATCAACAAACCTATCTTCACATACCAACTCCTTGGTCTCACTTGGAAAGTCTGATATGAGCTCTGCAAAGACTGAAGATTTCTTCGATTTTGCCAAAACAAACTCAAGATCAAATTCTTGTAGAATGACAATCCATTTATTATACTTTCCCCCAATCATCCTTCGTGTGAGGAAAAACTAAAATGGATTGACATGGGCCACAACCAAGGTCTGGCAAAGGAGAATATAATGTCTCAAACGCTGAACTGCATGTATGGTAGCTAAATCAAGATTCTCGACATGAGAATAATGAATCTCTGCATCAATAAGGTTTCGACTCAGATAATATATGATATTCTCTTGGAGCTCCTCATCCTCTTGAACCAAAACCATACCAATCGTCTCTAAAGACACGGCCACATATAATAAAAAATCACGGCTATAATCCGGAGGACTAATCACCGGGGCCAATGCTAGGGCTTGCTTGAGTGCATCGAAGGACTCCTGGACTCTCTCATCCCATTCAAAGGGAGTATCCTTCTTCAAGAGACACATAAAGCCTCTAGTCAAATTGGCAAAGTTGACAACAAATCTTCGTAAGAATTTTTCCATGACTTGCAAACACTGAAGATGATGAATATTCTTCGGGGGAGACAACTAAAGTATTGCCTCAACCTTCAAAGGGTTGACTCTTATACCCTCCTTTGAAACGATGAATCCTAACAAATGACCTGACTTCACGCAAACGATGCACTTATGAGGATTTAATCTAACTGAATAGTGGCGGCATATTTCGAATACCAATCTCAAGTGATAGGGATGATGCATTCTCATACGAGAATGAGCAGCAAGGTCATCCAAAAATACTTCAATAATAGACTTGAGATCGTGGAAGATCAAGGTCATTGCCCATTGAAACGTAGCTCTGGCGTTTTTAAGGCCGAAAGGCATTTTCCGATATGCAAACGTTCCCCAAGGACAAATAAATGTAGTCTTGTGTTGGTCCTCAGGTTTAATCTGTATCTGATTATACCCAGAAAAGCCATCCATGAAGGAGAACACCTCGCTACCCACACACTCATCCAAAATCTGATCTATAAATGGTGTGGGGAAGTTATCCTTAGGACATGCACGATTCAAACAGAAGAAATCAGTGCATATGCAGATCACTCCCTTTTTATTATCTACCAATACGGGGTTTGAAACCCACTCCGTCAAGGGAACGGGATAGATGAAACTGGTTTTCAACAGCTTCTGTATCTCTGCCTTAATGGTGGGTGCTTTCCTAGGATTCACGGTGCGTAAGTGTTGTCGAACAGGCTTAGCATTGGGGTAAGTCTTAATCTCATGTTCGACAATTCAAGGGTCAATACCTGGCATCTCGTCGTAAGACCAAGAAAAAATATCATGGAATTCCTTGAATATATTGGTATATTTGAGAATCTCAGCATGGGAACAATCCGCCCCAATATAGACATTCTCAATTGTGCCAGGATTGCGAGAAATGTTGATAGGAATCATTGACGATATGTTCGCCATGTTTCCATCAGCCATTGGACCAGGAGAGCTTAATGGAACCATAGGCCTACCAACTTTCTGACTAAGAATCTACCTATAATCCTCATGCTCCAATCGGTCAAGCTCTGGAATAAAATATGATCTATGATGGAGTTCCTCCCATGGTGGTTAAACTCCTGACATAGCCTCAATAATCGCTTCATCTAAAGGGAAAACCGTATCAAGGTAGTCGTGGGCATGAGAAGACTGTACTGCCCATGCTGGCAGCACATAGGGTTCTTCCTCCTCTATCTGCGAAGAGGAAGAACGAGGCTCTGCAACACACTTGAGATTAGCTTGATAAGCTATCATGGATATAGGCAACGGCATGCTCGTCTCAACAGGCTCACTCAAAGTACTCGGTGAAGGAAGGATCCAAGGATCTTCCATATGGGTTGTGCGAAAAGACACAGAGGTCATAGATGTCGAAGCCTCATCGGAACAATATCCTATCATGAGGATCAGTGCAGGACAACTAAAGCTTCCCATGAGGGATGGATACTTGCCTACACCCACACTCCCAGTTGCCGGCTGAGAATGCTCAACGATCGGGATTGAAGCTCCCGAAGGTGCAGTAACAGACGGATTCTTGAATGTCATTTGATCAATCATTACAATCTTCCCATTATGTGGAAAGCATACAACGCGAAATAGGAAAGATGCAATGGCTTGCATACTATACATCTAGTTCCTACCTAGCAGGATATTATAGTCAAGGGGCGCATCACCACCTCAACCTCTATCGCAATGGTCTTCTGTCCCAAATGGACTTTAAGGGAAGGAAGGATGCCGTGTGGCCTAAAAGATCTCCCATCGAAAGTAGTTAACATAGTCGCTGATTTAGACAGCTCAGGAGAACTGAGACCCTTCCAACAGGCCAAATACATCACAGAAGTAGCAGCGCCCTCGTCAATCACAGTATGTTTGACAGTTATACCAAGACATTCTACGTGCACCAAAAGAGACACATAGTAGGGAAAGCAAGGCTGATGTCCTGTAGTTTCAAATTTGATCATAGAGGAAGAATCATCATCATTCACACCAAGGGCAGTAATCAACGCCTTCCTTTGCAAAGGACAACTCTGAAGCACTTCCAATGTAGACATGTCACAAGGAGTATGGCCCAAATCCTCGACAACTGAATAATTTTGGGCGGCTCGGGCATTTGGATTATGCCCCGAATGCTTAAGGACTCCCTTAGGAATGCGAGGTGCAGCCTCAGGTTTATCCACAGGTTTCTCAATATGAAAAGTATTTCCTGGTGGATCAGGTTCTTTTCCTGGGCTGGGTTGTGACCAGCTATAGTATTTCGCACCAGTCACAACCTTAGCAGCATGGACCATGTTAATGCACCCACGACCACTACCCTCTGGTGGATCATCATCACTATACTGGTCATGCGACTTCAAGTTCATATTCTGGTTATGTGTTAAAGGGTTCGTTAGCACAACTGGGCCTTGTGCTAAGAATCTCAAAGCTTCATCAATCTGAGGGCACAACTAAGTGAGGTGATCTTCCTTACAAATCTTGCAAGGGAATTTAACCTTATGTTTTGCTTGCTTGTCCCCCCCAGCATTTCTACTATTCTTGTCATTATTGTTAGCATTCTCATTCTTATTCCCACCCTTTCAATTATTATTTTTACCCTTCTTTCTATTCCGTCCGGGCTGCTGGTTACCCTTCTGGTCCGACAATTGTACAGAAAGTACATTCACCATTTGGGCGGGTTGAGACGAAGCCGTAGCTTGTCCCGAGGTAGATTGGTTGATTGACAATTTACTAGCTTGTTTTGCAACTGAATCCGTAGGTTTCGCACTTGCACAACCCACAATGCCATCGGCATGTGGTCCAGGTTTGACTTTGGGATCGAAACTGGAATGAGGAGTGTTGGGAATAATCTCATACAACAAACTAGACTGAGCATAGATCAAGTCTAGTTCCTGCGGCCTAAAGATCGCTTGTTCCTCATTCTGGATTTCGGATGTGGAAACATCCTTCGCTATATACGGTAATAACGACTTGAGGAACCACTCGAGAAGGAATTTTGGTGGTATAAAAGCTTTAATTAATCTCTTCCATCTACGCCACTCTTGAATATGATCAGAAATATGGGTGGCTTTATCTTGCCGAAATGTCGACAAGATTTCAGTACCGACGTCATAGCGAACTGGTAGCTAGAAGTGATTAATAAAATTCATCGCAAGGTCGTCGAACAAAGTAAAAGAACCCCTAGGTAACTCTATATACCGTTTCACAGCAGGCCCTGTGAGGGTGCGTTGAAATAGTCACAAACAGACTGAGTCCTGATGTAATGAATTCAAAGAGCACAATAGGTGAAACGTAGTAACGTGTTCACTCGGATCCTCTCCCGGTTTTCCTTCGAACTTAGGTATGTCCGAAGGAAGCTTGGTAGGGACAGCCGGCCAAGCCGGGTCATGAGCCACAAGATCGTTCGTAAGTCTCGATAAGTCAGGAAGATTAAGCGTCGTGAGGAAAGGGAGCCTAGGATGATGAGGTCGATGGACTGCTCCCTGATTCATATAGGGTTGATGACCACCATGGCCTTGGCCATAGTGTCCTCCTCCTATCTGACCCATATAGGGTGGTGTGGAAGTACCATAGTATGGTGGACCTTGGCTAGTAGGAGCTACAAAGCCATAATTAGGAGAGTAAGCAGGTTGTTGATACCTGTCTCCATAAGGTGAAGAAACATGTCCATACTGCATCCCATGATAAGGTCCATAGGTCATCGCATGCGATGCCCCATGAGACACTCCGTAGGTAGGAAGATACGCTCCGGAAGTAGGGATATAAGCCTCGAAAGTAGCAAGATGACCTCTAGAAGCATGAACATAACCTCCCGACGTAGCGGGCAGCATGTGGACTTGAGACACAACTGGTCTAGTAACCACAGTACGGACCTGACTTCTAGCCATATATCAGCTCGAAGGACCATGTGAATAAGGCGGAGGATGTACATTTGAAGAAATAGGGGTCAAGGATGAAGGAATCTGAGTAATAAGATATGTATTACCGCCTATCGTCACTCATCTCAGATCTGGTATCCTAATCAGATCGCTAACCCTAGACCTAGGAAGGATATATGATGTAGCTTCCACCACTGGGACGGAAGGTGCAATATGACTAGTGCTCCCAAACCTCTCCGCATGGTAAGGAATGAGAGTGCCCCCAAGCATAGTGTTAGGCTCAAAATCAGATTCGACATGAAATTTCAAATCGTGTATAGGGAAACCAGACATAGCATAATTACCATAGCTAGTAGTGGCAGGTTCAAAATGAGTCTCGGCGTCCTCCATCATGCTATACCGGTAACACATCAAAGAGGAATCATCCCTAAAGTGAGTAGGTCTATCATGTATGGCTCCTATCTCAAAAATCATAGGACCTAACTCGGCTAAGTTGAGTGAAGGATCATTAGTCGATGTAAATTCCCCATTGTCTACACGAATGGGAGGAGGTGGTTCAGGAATACCTTCTGAAGAATCCCCCATGGTGTGTGAATCAATGTGCAACATAGTCCATCGGGACTGTATAGGTCTCTCTCCCAAAGGAGGAGGAGAAGTAGAAGGAGAAATTCCTGCTAAACGACAAGAATGGCACGAAACCGCACTTGAATCCACAATGACTCAAAAAATAGCAAAGACTCTCTATTTACATAAACCCTAGGCCAACTAGCGTGCACAGAGCAATCACTAATAAAATCTAAATCCAAATGCAAGAAAACAAGGGCTGGATAAGTGAGCTCCCGAATGAAGCAGGTATGTCTCACCTAGGAGAGGCTTGAGACTCCCATACACAACAAGTGAAGGTACGTAACCAATTATTGTGGCCCTCAGCTTCAACGCGTAAAGTGACTGTGCTGTTCGACCCCAACCTGGCCGGGACACATGCAGAATAACCTCTATAAGTACCCCCTCGATATCCTAGGTAAGCCCACTAAGGTCACCTCAATATACTCAATGCTCAGGCAGACATTCACATGCGGGATTGACCGTATGGGAAGGGTAGCAAAGCCCAAAACTCTCGAAAGAGCCCCCAGATACGAATACAATCCTGGAAATATCTCTGGTGCTACTCAGTTATGACTAGGGGTCATCCCAATCAATAACCGCTCACACTGCCTCGTGCTTAACTCCCTTTTGAGAGGAGGATCCTGAGAACAATGGTTATATCAAGGATTTCACACACTCACCTAGACAGACACCTAGATGTTGTTGTTTAGTGATCTTCGAGAATTTACTTACAATGAACTATTCCAAGATCCTAAAACCTAAGCTTGTTGGTGCACCCTAGAAAAGAAAAGAGTGTAATTCATTTTATTTAGCGTTGATTTTAGTTGGATTTATTACTCAAAAATAGGATATGGTCATGCAACTAGTGGTGTTATGATGCAACAGGAAGTAAAATGCACACCTAACAATCAATGCAAATGCATTGTGTCCATGAAAATAGGGTATGCTGCTATGTGAAATGCACAATTCTTCTTCAAATGATGAATGCAAATTTTCCTATATGAAGTCCTAACTAGTACTCCAAAGCAAATCTATCTAGTGCAAGTACAATGCAAAGTGCAAAATGCAATGCATGATGATAAGCAAATGTTTTTGGATTTTTTGAAAATAAAAGAGATACAAAAAGCAAAAGGATGATTCTATGACCCCTAGACTCTGCAAGCACACTCAAACATCATTCCAGCAAAGCACTAAGGTAAAATAACTCTAATGCACTAATATCAAACAAAAAATCAAAAATGCCATGACAAGAACTTTCCTAAAAAGAAAAAAAATTTAGGCTAAAAAAAATGTTTCTGGTCAGAAACAGAGGTCAAAACAGACTCAGGCAGTGTCAAAGGAGACTCAACATCTAACAGAATTAACCCAACAACCAATTATCTTCCATAAAAAGACAAAACCAAAGGTATACGTGACTGTTCACAGTAAACCCGCCTGTATACGCAGAAATCGTAGAGGAAACCGCGTGTATACGTGACTGTAAATCAAAAACCCGCGTATAGGAAGAAAAGGTGCATAAAATCAAGGCAAATAGATAGGCTGAGACAAACTTCACACCAATCAGACTCTACCAAGAATACATGCCCCCAGACCCAACACAGAAATAAGAGAGAAAGAGCAATTCAAATACATTGAATTCCAAGAAAAAAACCCCCAAAGGACAACTACTAGGAACTCCCCAGCAGAGTCACCAATTCTGTTACGGAGAGAAATTCGTATGGCTTGGGGTACCACAACAGACAGCTTGACTCCAGAAATCACTCTTTCCCAATATGCAATAGAAATAAAATGTCTAACACTAAAGGATCAGACCTCATACCTTATTCCGGACGGTTGAAGTAGATCCTCGTTGAGCTTTCCAATCTTCAGCTTGAATTGCTATATTACTTCCTCAACAACAAGTAAACAATACAAGCATTCTATATATCATGGTGTTAGATCAATTATAGCATATATAATAAATAATGTAAAATCATTTATAAGATTATTCACTCAAATACACATCATTGGACAGGAAAATATATTTCTATTAATATAAATCAGATATTACAAGATACAACCTCTAACGGCACATCTGCGAACTGGAGAAACTGAATCCCCCACTTGGGCCTCCACCACTTCAATCCTCCATCTCTAGATAGCAAGCTCACAAGCAAAGGGAAAGCTTGGGAAGAACACAAAAGTGATCCAAGGGACAAAGGGATGCACACTCAAGCATAAGTTCCGGCAACAATGGACTATAGTTTCGTTGCTCTCAATTCTCTCTTATGCCTTCAATGTACCAAGGGGTTCCTTATATAGCTTTTCGAAGGGGTACTAAAAGGTTGAATCCGAGCGATCTCAAGGCATATGGAAGGCTAGGACTCAAATGAGTCGGATCCATGTCAAGGAAAACTCCAAAAGGATTTGGATTATTTACACATCCCGATGTACGTGGTTATATGTTTCAAACCCACGTATGTATGCGCTTATAAGGTTAAAAGTGGCATATAGCATTTTTCATGTGTTTTTAGGGATGATCAAGGAAACATCAAAGGACAAAAAGTGGTCCATAGGGTCTAAGGAGTCTGCAGTAGGATAGGGGAAGGCCATACAAAGTGTGATTCACCTAGAGTGGTGAAATCCACTATAACAATTAAGCAGGGACTGGTCTGCGAAACTGAATGGGTACTTCACAACTGATTGGTCACACCTTTGGCTGCCATATAAGAATTGTCAAAATTAGATTAAGGTAATGAGGGAACCACACATGAAACACAATGTAACTCAATTGGAAGGGGAAAATGAACCTATAAACTTCTCATCTTCAGTCTTAGGTAACTACTTTATAGAATTTGAACCTAGAAATTATCAAGAGCAAAAATCCAATCATGAGTCAGACACACAGTATGAACTCCTTCATTTTTCACGAACTAATAATATTGACTTTAATATAGTTAACTTAGTTTCTAACTTAGAAAGCAACACTAATCTAGTAGATTTAGAAGATACATTTTTGTTTTTGTATTTTGATGGTTCCATAACACAAGAGAGATCAGGAGAAGGTTGTGTCTTGATTGATCCTAAAAGAAAAAACAATTTATCTCTTGTTGACTAGAGTTTGAATGTACAAATAACACAATTGAATATGAAGCTCTAGTCCACATCCTGAGAAAATCCATTGATCGTAAAGTTAGAAATTTAAAAGTATTTGGTGATTCTTAAATAATTCTCAGACAGATTAGAAACACAATTCATTGCTTATCGCTGCACTTAAATGGATACCAATCTGTGTTCTAGGACCTAATAAAAAATTTCAATGCTTTTAATATCAATTCGATTCCTAGATTTCAAAATGCAGCTGCTGATTTTTTAGTTGTTTCTGCTTAAAGGTTAGTACCCACTAATTGAAAATGCTCTATTCAACTGATTTCTAGGCCATCGATACTAGACAATGTTACAAACTTGAGATTGCTTGATGATGGTCAACAAATCATAGATTTTCTAATGAATGATGAAACTTTCAAGGACTCGGTGATTGATGATGAAGAGCATCAAGCTAATATTCAAAATGGAAATTTCATTCTTAAAGGAGTAAGAATGTTGGAAGCGATGTTTGATCTAAATAGAAAATTCAACAGACCTTCAAATTTCAAAACAAATAGTTCGTCCATGTAGTATGAACGGATTAATCTAGGAATAGAGGCTGAACCCAAGTATGTGAACTTACGAAAATGTTGTTTACCAGGAGAATGAATCAGATATATCAGTTTGTCTCAACAATATAAGGACATTTTTTATTGGACATATGAATACTTGAAGACCTATGACACCCGTATTATCCAACATGTCATTCCTATTAAAGAGGGAGTTAAACCATTCCAGTAGAAACTAAGAAAGATGCATCCAAAAATGGAACCGTCGATCCAAAATGAAGTTAAGAATTTATTTGATGAAAATATCATTTTCAGAGCCATGCATTCAGAGTGGGTAGCAAATTTGGTGCCAGTAAGGAATAAATCTAGTGAGATAAGATTATGTGTAGATTTCTGAAATCTAAACCGAGCTTTAGATAAAGATAATTACCCAGTTCCACCAATGGAACAAATCTTACAAATGGTCTCAATCTCTGAACTATTCTCCCTATTTGATGGGTTTTTCAAGCTATAACCAAGTGTTTGTAGCTAAGCAAGACAGGCTGAAAACCACATTTCAAACAAAGTGGGGAACATTTTCTTACAAAACAATGCCCTTTGGTCTCATCAATGTTGGAGACACTTTTCAAATGGAAATGGATATTTCTTTCTGAGGGTTAATCAACCACAGTGTGGTATTTTATCTAGATGATGTAATAGTTTTCTCTAAGAAGAGAGAATACCATGTGTTTCATCTGAAACAAATTTTTGACCGCGGTAGAAAATACGACATATCTTTAAATCCTAAGAAAAACATCTTCGTAGTATTAGAGGAAAATTATTAGGCCATATTATTTTCAAAAAGGGAATCTCCATAGACCCAGTGAGAATATCTTAGATTCCCTTACCCCACAAGAAAAAAGGTATACAATCATTCATGGGTACTATAAATTTTGTTCGAAGGTTTGTTCCTAATTTTGCACTGATATTGAAACCTTTGCAATAAATAGTAAAGAAGAGTGTGCAATTTAAATGGACCGATATAGAGAAGGGTGCCTTTAATAAAAGTAAAGCAACAAAAGCTCATGTGCCTTATCTTAAAAGTCCTAATTTTGAAAAAGATTTAATTATGTACACTTTTTCCTTAGATAATTCACTTGCAATAGTGTTTACACAAAAGGGAGAATTGGGAGATGAGTACCCAATATCATTTATGAGCACTGGGTTATAAGGGGTTGAGTTGAACCATCCTGCTGCAGATAAGAAAGCATATGTAGTATTTAAAGAAGTGAAAAAATTCAGACCGTACATTCTAAAAAAATGAACCAAGGTAATTGTCCCACATCCAACTATCAGAACCTTTTTTGTAAAAAAGGAATTGGGAGAACGAAGAGGGAATTGGGTGACATCATTACAGGAATACGACTTGGAGTTCAAACCAGCTACCATTACCAAAGGACAAGGGTTGTGTAGATTAATTGTTGAAGGTCAAACTAATGAAGATAACAATTGGGAAAATAAAGCAGAAGTACATATGATTGATATATGTGCTATTTTTATGACTCTGGAGTCTTGGTATAGAGATCTGATACATTACCTTAAACAAGGATATTTACCATAGCATTGGAATTCTAAACAACAAAGGGCACTTTTTTTAAAGTCATCATGTTACCAAATAATTGACAGATTTCTTTTTAGGAATAACTATGATTGGGTATTTGTGAGGTGCCTCGAACAAGAATATTCCTCTAAAGTTGTGAAAGAATTGCATGATGGGCCTATATATATATATATATATATATATATA
>LPNX010447863.1:61079-123321 GCA_001517045.1 Pseudotsuga menziesii
CTAAATATGAGCATTTTTTATTGACCTAACTATAAATGACTAAAATTAATGACTAATGTAGTCACCAGTTAACAAATATGACTAGATAATAAGTGATAGGGTTAAAAATGACTAACATAAATGACCAATTTAGTCACCGCATAAAAAATGACTAGCTAGAAGAATATGAGTTAGTCATTTATGTTAGTCATTTTTAATTGTGTGAGGCCAGGGGCATTCATGAATAAAGTATCTTACAATGATAGTGAGCATGTTAAATATACATCATATATTTCATGACGTCTTCAATTTATGTTAGTCTCACAACCATTGGGCCATAACATTAAGTGGGACCAATTACAACCTAAATCTGCATTCTTTGTTTATTTAATTTGAAAGTGAGTTTTATATAGTTTACTGAAAAATGTTTTCACCATATGGTTTGACATTACTTATAGCATTCCATACATTTACACTAGATTTTTTCAATCTTCCATATATCCTAATTCAAAGTGTACATGCAAAATTCACTAGTTTAAGGAAGAAATTGTCTATCCTATGTTGTGTTATATCTCAAACGTATATCCCTGATCATTTGTATCCCTAAAATTAACAAAGTAAGTCCTATACCACCCAATTTAGAACTAGTACTACAATATAATGCAATATACTTTGGGAAGTCTCTGGATATGTTTAGTAACATGCATGTCAATACCAAACTAATCAAGGACTGAGGATCAACCTAAATAGAAAAAATCCATTGTATTGGACCATATCCATACATCTCTAGAGGTAAATAACAATGAAAATGTATGCTTGCTTGGAGCACTCTATATATAAATCCAAAAAATATATAACTGTATTACATACATGATTGTGAATTTTGTGGGATGACACAAGGGCTCAATAAATAATATTATATTTGAGGTGATCGCTCATTTACAAATTGAATGTGATGTCCTACGGGTTGGGTTCCTAGTTAATCAAGCTTATAACCATTCATTCCTTCCAATCATAATAAATTTGATTTATTGGGGGTGTCCCCCAACCTACCTAATTTTAAAATTGAATCCATCTAACTAATTTTGAAATCCATCTTCTATTATAATGTCATTATTATTTTTTACGATTCCATTTCCATTTCATTTCGCTATTTCTTACCAATGAATGGGTTTGAAGAAATAAAGGTATTACACACTATGAATGATGTTGTAATAATTATATGGTATCAACAAAGAGGAAGTCACCTAGCTAATTCTCAATATAAAAGGTCAATCAAGAATGGTGAGTATGCTCATGATGGCCACATTGAGTTGACTTAATATCACCTTGGGGATCACTATACATTACTTGGATCCTCCTATGCAAGGTGTGGAAAATCCTCATTTGGTATTAACATTGGCTCAACCAATAGCTCCTATTCTTGTGCCTTGTCCTTGTCCCTCACCTACAAAGGCCCAACTAGCTGCTTCTTCCAACACATGAAAATGTTTTGAAAAACAAGACACAACCAAAAATACTAGAGGAAACAACACATTTATTAAATACTATATAATTACAAAGCATACCATATATATATATATATTAAAACATATAATATAACACAAAACAACATAAAAACAAACAAAAATATATAATATAAATACACATACACATATAAAATATAATATCACACATACTAATATAAACAAAATAAACATAGCCATATGGTATATAATAAACATATGTTTTATGGTATGCAATCATAATGCAACATGTAAACACCTCTAAATCCAACCTAAACTACCGATTGACCCCTGCCTAAGTTCATTCATGGAGTACTATCCCAAATTCATGGAGATTTCCTTCTAAAATTACCCAGATAGCATCCTATTGGCGCCAGATAACTAGTACAAAGTGTGCCTACAAAGAAAACCTTGAATCTGTTTGTATGGATGCGAAGAGCAGAAATGTGGTTGAACAAACTCACATTCACAAATGTGGTCAAGGTAGTCACTAATTATTGTTGTATTGGAAGAGGGAATAGAGGTCCATGCTGGTCTTGTCAAGACATGATTTGATTCAGATATCTTTGTGGGCAGTTCCCTTGTTGATATGTATGCCAAATGTAGGGTTGTTGAGGATGCAAGGAAAGTGTTTGACCATATGCCTGAATGGAATTTGGTTTTGTGGAGCGATATGATTCCAGGCTCTTATATAAGTAGGAATCCTCCTCGATCTCTTTCTTTTTTCTTGGAAGCAAGGCTCTTTCTTTCAAGCACGGCTCCTATCTTGTCTTTCTAGTTCCTCTCTAAACCAGGTCTATTTGAACCGAGCTATTCTACTATAACCAAGGCCATCACTTCTTATTTAACTTATCCTCTCTTCTCTCACTTTTTATTTCCCAACGGTGGTATGATGGCTTGGGTAACATCATGAACTGCACTTGGTTCTTAACTTGGTAATAGTATTGGATTCTCATTGGTGTAGGTGGGATTTCCTTTTATATAATTAAAAGGGTGACATCTGATGAGGGAAATTTTCTCCATAAATATTCAGTTTCGCTATCGTGCTATTTTCTTTACTTTTAATTGTTGTATCTATGTAATAAAGAGCCCCAACATGTCCCAACCTTAAACATCGCAAGGGATATACCTCATGAACTCTCAGGTTATTATTCAGGGACAATAGAGTACCGAAAATGAGAATTAGTGCACATCCACTATCTCCTCATTCTTGTGGCATTGGTCCAACACTCACCACTTCTTTCTAGAGGGCATGCTCTGAATGGGAATGATGAAGAGGCTCTCAAGATGCATTGGAAAGTTTTGATGATGGGGATGAGGCCGAATACTTTTACTTTATTGATGGTTCTTCTGATTTGTGTAAACATCATGGCTTATGATCAGGGTAAGCAAGTTCATATCCTCACCATAAAATATGGATTTTATTCATATAATTTTGTGGGTATTTCTCTAGTTGGCATGTCTCCAAAATGTGGGTTTGGTTTTAGTTTTGTTCATTCCTTTTGGGTATCATGTCAAAATTCCCATGAATTGAGAGTTCAAAGCCAGTATATGATTGTATTTAATAGGATATGTAAGCGGTTATGATTTTAATTATAATACAATAACTAGTGCTCTGTGGACTCGAAAACCCAATGCTTTTAGGTGCCAAGATAACTGTGCCCTGTTTTTTCTTTGAAGGGCCAAGATAACTCCATGCCCTGTTGTTTTCTTTAAAGGACGTACTACATCTTTTGTAACTTTCATTGTACTCACATATAATGTCCTTTCTGATATATATGAAACCATTGACATGTACAACTATTGTCCTCCATGGGCTCTTTCATGGCCTTATCATCGCCAGGACTTGTTGCGTGAAATTGTTGGTTATGAGGCAGATATTATTTGCCTTCAAGAGGTATTATTATTCTCTTGGAACAATACTGAAACATTAATAAAGAATGAGTGTACATGTGATGCCATTGTTTGACATGCAAGCTATTCCATATATTTTTTGACTTTGGCATTCATGAACTGTATTGGATTGAATGACAGTGTAGAAAAGGTTTGCATATGTGATTTCATTTTTTTTCCATAAAGAATGCATAATAGATATGTTCACTTCACTTTTCTTTCATCTATATTGGAATTTGATTGTATAGGTGTTGCAACTCTACATATCTATAGTTTTCTTTCTTTTTTAAGATATAATTGATTTAGATTTTAGTTGATTTCTATATTTCTATAATGATGCAGGTTGAGAGTGATCATTTTGAGGATTTCTTTGCACTTGAATTAGAAAAGCATGGGTACATAGTTGTTTATAAGAAGAAGACAACAGAGGTTTGAGTTCTGAATACCTAATATTTTTTTGGTGAATGTTCCATATTTCTTGAGATGTAGACTAGACAATGAAATAACATATGTATTTAGTTTCAATTGATATAGTTGTTGATATATATAACCCCTCTCCAATTAAAGATCCTTACTTCTTATTTGATCAAATCCCAAAACATTGAGTCTAAATTACTATCATAGTTCACAAAGAATAAATGCACAATTTCCCTAAAGAGAACTGTTGCAATTCAATGGTGCACCTTAGTAATCCTAAATGTCAACATCACAAAGCATCACTGGACATAGCATCACAAGGAAGAAGTCACAGTGGCTAGCTGGCTAGGAGGAGGATCTAACGGTGGATTTTACCTCGTCCTGTCCTAGCTCATCCGATTGGAGGGGTTTCATTGAATTTTTGACTAGTCGAGGCAGTGGAGAGTAGCTGTGGCATTGAATAATATTGCACAAGGCTATGGTAATTACAATTTTATACTAGCCCATCCTATCCAATTTATGTTTGTGCAACTTTTTTTCGACGAGATCGCTTTTCACTTGTTAAAAATAATGAGGTAAATTTTTTTGTCCTATTAGTGATATCTCTGTAGCTCATTTATCAGTCATGAAATTTGTTTGTCTCATTAGTTCTTCTGGATTTAGGTTAAATTCAATAAAGCTGCATAGTCTTTGACAGAAGTTGTGGTTCCATCAGCTCGGAAAAAAGCTGCTCTCAGTTAGTTGCTGAAGGTTAGATTGGCTCCTTGTTTATTTTATATGAATTTTTTTTTCTTTCCTTTTATTTGTGGAGATTTGATGTACATTGTATACTAAAATCCTTACTAGCTGGAATGTTGACTAAATATTATTACGCAGTATAACATTGCTCTCATTGTAGTTTTGGAGGCAAAGGACACTAACGATGGGATTCATGTCCTTGCACCGGGAAAACGTCAACTTCTTTGTGTGTTATGCAGTATGTCATTTGGGTTGTTGGATTCATGCTTTGGAGAGTAGTTTTAAGAGAAACATAATAGGTGTTTTATAAGTGACTGGAATCCTAACACATCTAGGATGGATTTGGCAGTTTCACATTTGCAAATGTTGTTGTTTTGATATGCATTGATGAGGAATAACTTGCTCATTTTTTTATAATTCAAAATTTATGTAATATGTCAAGATGAAAATATCATAGGTTTTATGAGCACTGTGCTGGTCATATGTGGTTGATTGACATCCATATATGGCTTTTCTGATTCAGGCTAATACACACATAAATTCCAATCTAGATGTCAAGGATGTCAAACTCTGGTAGGTATGTTTCTTCTTCCAATGTGTATTTTACAGTCGAGGTTATTGATTCAAAGATGCTAGAACAACTTTCAAGTAATGTGTTTTTTGTTATCAGGTTCATAATCTTCTTAAAGGATTGGAAAAAATAGTTTCCAGTGCAGACATACATATGTTAGTTTGTGGTGATTTCAACTCAATTCCTTCAAGGTCTATATTCTTGGAGATTCTTTTTGCAAAGTGCATTTGTTGGTTTTAGAGAAAAGATGGTGGAATGTCACATGTTTATTAAGATGTGTATATTATAAGGCCAAAATAGAGCTATCTTGTTGTCTTTTAATAATGCAATTTGGATTGTATTTCAGTGCGCCTCATGCTCTTCTTGTAATGGGAAAGAGCCTTCACATACAGACTTAACAACATATCCCCTTGGGATCTTATGTCCTCCAAGAAAGCTTTGTCATCAACTACCTCTAGTAATATCTCTAATTTTGATGTATGGTATCCAAGCTTAGTCATGTTTGTTTTCATGTTTTAAGCTTTTTTCCTGATTTTTTGTGATTTGAAACAATACGAAGGTATTATATTTGTAAACAGTAATACTTTTTTGTTGAATTGAGCCTGTTCAAACATGATGCAATGTATCTTGTAATAATATAATTAATCCATTTCGATATGTATTTTCTAATATAATCCCTTTTCAGGTTAGTGCTTATTCTTTCTTTGCAAGAATCGCGATGGGAGTAGGGCAAGTAGCAAAACATTTAGAGCATCAACGAAGAAGAATGGACCCTACAACAAATGAACCTTTATTCACCAATTGCACTAGAGATTTTCTTGGAACTCTTGATTATATTTTCTATACAGGTAAATACAATGGATATTTTAATTACATTTGGTTTCAAAGATGTATTTTGATGGTAATGTCAAGTGCATGGTGTTGAAGAGAGTCATTGGGTGTGCCAAAGGTTATTTTATAAAGCATTGCATTTTGGTTCTAAAATTTGTGGTAAATGCTTAGATTTTATTATACAAACTCAACGATGTTTATTATATTCATTTATATATATATGGATGCTAGAGATTGACACTGGTGGGCAATGGTGCATACATGATTAGTAAATGGTGCATACACATTAAGGATCCTAAAAGTTTCCCTTTAAATACTTTCCTTGAGAGTAGAAATAAATAATTTATGGAAATAGTTTATCTAATAAAGTGACACTAAAACCCTTGTTGATCATTATTTTCCCAATCATGATAAAATCAATCAACAAGCTCACTTCTCTCTATGTAAAAATGGTCAACAGAGCTACACAAGAATTTGATCGAGTCCTATGACTTTTTACCATACAACTTTATTTTTAACACTATGTGCAATAATCCCCAAGCAAGCCAAAAAGAATATTATGCAAACTAGGTTGAGGACATTCAGATCCACTTAGTGCTTCCTCCAAAATTCAATTTGCTCATGCCCTTCCATTGATTATTGATTTAGAAAATTAGCATAGATGGTCCGATTTGTCAAGGTAGTCCTTAAATATTACATTTCAGCATCTTTGACTCCGATCTATGTCAGAAATTGTATATCACAATTTTTTTCAGCTTTTTTTTTTAGATCTCCATGTCATAGAATTCTTCCTTCATAGTTTTCCTTCAATGCATCATTTTCTGTTCCCCATAAAATTTTGAATTTAATTTTTGTAGTTTCAATCCTATTCTTGATTACACTTTTAAACAATGACATTCATTGGTTACATCGTCAAAAAGACATAATAGTTTAACTATTTCCATATCCTTTTCATCAATATTTAATGATCCCAATTTTTTAAGTTGTCAATCTAGATGAATTTTTTTACTCCACCGAGTCCTTCAAGATGGTGTGCTGCTATTTTTCTTAATAAGATTAGTGGATGTAATGGATTCTAATATTGTTGTGTCAAAATCATTTTAAAGACCCTGTAGGATTTTAGGACCCTTTTTTTCTACATGCCTCAACCCAAATTTATCAAGAAAACTCCTCTTCATCCAATGAAAACTGCAGAAGTATGTCATCCTTACATTGTTGGGTGAAAAAATGCATAATCTGGATTCAATGAATATACAACATAGTTCATTTTTTTCATTCGTGATGAATTCCTCTATAATTGTGAAGGTTGGCTAGAGATCTAGAGGAAGAGGAAGTGATTGAAGACTCTAGCTTAATGTTCCAATTAACGAGACTTTGGCTGGGCTCAAATAAATTGTAAGCCACATCTACCATTTTCTAGTTTCTAGTTTCAAATCTTTAGCAACGAATGAAAAGATGAGAATATTTATTCAAAAAATCACACTGAAATCCCCTGAGACATCTCCTACTAAGGGGTTGAAAATCACATCTTCAATACCCCTTCATGCTTTGCACTGTCTGAAATATTTCCCTCAAAACAATCTACATTTATACAACATTATTCAATGAATTTCTCTTGTGACACTTACTCAAGGTTTCCCCTTGTCGTGGTCTTGGAAAACACAATAGATCAATTCTTTATTCAAGACAGTGTATTTTTTCCCATCCACCAACATTGTCCCTTTCTACAGTTGAGGAAATTGTGGTATCTGAACTAAATCATAGGATTGGCATTTTCACAAAAATACTAGATCCCAATGGGACTCCTGGCCAAATATGCTCAAAGGAAGGTGTAGAGGCCTCTAGAGTTGCCAACTTGGGGCATTTAAGAAAAGAGTTACATAACAATTAGGGTTTCTTATAAACACTAAAAATTTGCAAGAAAAGGTTGCTATAACTATAAGAAGATCTAGAAATGGCCCATAACCAACATTGCACTGAGGCACATAGAAAACAAGGACAACAACAACAATAATAATAGCATAATTTAAAGTCACAATATAGCCAGATGCCAAATATATATTCAACAAAAAAGTGACATAATCCATACCTGACCCACTGTTGAAATCCAAACTCGTTCCAAAGGCATTCTGAAAAGGTTTCTAGGAAAAGTTTCATCCAAAATTCAAAACAATTTTTACATCCCTTGGTCAAAATAATACACTCTTTAATAAGTTAAATCTGCAAAATGCAGCTCCAAAATGGAAACATAACCAAGACAACGAATGCTCTGAAATTTTTATCAGATAAAACAAATATTGTTTATACAGAACTAAGACTGAAATATACACTCTAAACCAAATTGTCCAAACTGACAAATCTTCAATCTCAAAACAAGACGACAAACTACAGCAGGAGGAATCCATATTTTTAGCAAAATGAAGCAAAACTGAATAACAGAAATCCATTAATTGAAATTTTATGTCTTGGCAGGAGGTGACCATGATGATGGAGGTGTAGAAGAAGCTCAGGTCTTCGTAGGTGTGACCATGAAGATGATGGAGGTGCAGAGAAAAGAGACTTTGGTTCCCCTCGTGCTATTTTTCTATACCATTTGTTGATTTTCTAAAAATGTGTGCTTAATCCATCCAACAATTTTGGAATGGTTTGGAGGTTTGATTGGGGAGAGTATTCAACCTATGCATCTGTCCAAACTTGTGTCAAACATACCGTGGCTGAAACTCTGGGTAGGTTGTAAGAAATCGAAATCTAATCTTAGTTATTGAATGATTTTTCTACCTCTATTTCCCATTATGTTGTGTCATCCAATCATTAATCGCATTTCACTTCCTCTTCACTGATTAATACTCTAATCCTATCTACTCGTCATAACCTCTCGATTTTTATTATCTTTGGAGTTGTCAAATGCCTTTTTTTATTCAAGCAATGTTGTATGTCCTAGTTTCCATGACATTGGAGGTGTGAATTGTTATGTGCATGTGGAAATTGAACCCAAGTGATAGAACAATATCACTCACAAAATTCCTAATCAAACATGCAAATTTACACACAAAGGAGATTGAAATTAGAGCATAACACTAATCTGTATTGAATAAGTGTACAATAGAAAAACTTATGAATTAATAGGCTGCTGAAATATATAATTACATGAGAGATTCTAATGCATAAGGATGCCATTCGAAATAGTCAAAAAGTAGGCTTACTAAATCTAGTCAAATCCCCCATAGGTGCATAAAGCAGTTTCCAAATCTACCTAGAGGCTCACGAATTGGAAACGTAAAGTAGGAAAGCTAATAAGTGATGGAAATACAAATCATACATGATTTTATTAGGAGAAAATAATGGAGGATGATGAGGGAAAAAAAAACAAGTCAACTACACGTAGTCTTACTTTCCCTTTTGCCATAAAATCTCAAAAAAGAAGGCAACTTAGCAGAAAAAGTAGATATGCACTAGGGAGGATCTAGAATAAAGAAGATATGCTAAATATGGATTCTAGGAGGTTTCCCAAGCACTCCATCACTCAGTTTTAACAACTTTGACTTCTAGGACATGTGGAAGACAACTTGCATAGAGTGGAATATTGAAAACTAGGCAAATAAGACAAAAATGAATTAATTAATGTCTAAGGTAGATAACTATGGGTTTATTATTCTAACACTCCCCCTTAAACCTGAATTTATGAGTAAATATCATAAAAATATAGGTCCTAGCAACAAGGCTTAGTCACCCTTTACATACTGCACATCCATTTAACCAAGGAAAGAGGCAAAAACGCAATGGGAAAATCCTCCCTTAAACATGGACAGTAAAACAAAATTTGAAAATATTATCATCAATCATGCTTCACAGCATGATCAAGAATCCCTAGCAATGATTTGAGATTGCTGAATGTCTTCTCACAAAAAAAATTGGTGAAGATGTCTCCTACTTGTTCTGAAGATGCACAGAAGAGTAGGTGAATGGTGCCATTATGCACAAGTTGTTTGATGTAGTGCATATGGATCTCAATGTGTTTGGTTCTCTATCTCTGAACTGGATCATTGCAAATTCAAATGGTGCTCTGATTATCACAATAGATAAAAGTTGAAAACTTTGATTCGAAGCCACACTCACCAAGTATCCCCTGCAAATATAAACATTGAGTTGCTGCATTTACAACTCCTCAGTACTCTGCTTCTGTAGATGAGAGTGCTATGGCACTCTATTTCTTGCTTGACCAGCTGATTGGTCCTTCAGCAAGCATGAACACATATCCTTATGTTGATTTTTGATCTGTGTTGTCACCTGCCCAATCACTATCAGTAAACCCAATCAAATCAAGATCAGATTTAGCTTTGTAGAAGATCCCATGAGTTCTTGTTCCCTAAACAAAGTTAAGGATCCTTTTGGCTGCTCTCCAATGGATCTCATGAGGCTGATCCATGTATCTTTAGGCCACACTTAATGCATAATAAATATCAGGTCGAGTGTGTGTAAGGTATATCAAACACCCAATAAATTGCCTATACAGTGTATTATTTACCATAGGAGAAGAACCTACTTCTTCAAGCTTAACTCTTGAAAGGAAGGGAATCTTGCTTCACTTGCAATGTTTCATGTTGAAATTGTTGAGAAAATATAAAGCATACTTGGACTGATGTGCTTTTATTCCATGTTGGGATTGAGAAATTTTGAGACCCGAGAATTGGCTCAATAACCCCAAATCAGTCATAGAAAATGCATGGTTCATTGCATCCTTCAAGGAGGAAATTTCTTTCTTTGAACTTCCTGTAATCAGAAGGTCATCCACATACAAGACAATAATCATCAAATAACCATGAATCAGATTCAAATAAACATTATGATTTTACTTGCATCGAACAAAACTCATTGATAGTAGAAAGCCATCAATCTTGGCATACCAAGCCCTGGGGGCTTGCTTAAGCCCATACAATGATTTCTTTAACCTGCACACAAAAGATGGTTTAGACACAAACCCTTGATGCTGCTGCATATAAATATATTCAGTAATATCTCCATTTAGGAAAGCACACTTCACATCCATGTGATGTACCTCCCACTACTTCGAAGCTGCAATGGCTAAGGCTAGCCTAATGGAGTCCATCTTTGCCACTGGTGCAAAGGTCTCATTGTAGTCAATACCATGTACCTATGAGTAGCCCTTGGATACAAATATTTCCTTATATTTCAAAGGTGAACCATCAGCAGAAAACTTAGTTTTGAAAACCCACTTACATTGAACTAGCTTCCTCCCTGGGGGAAGATCAACTAGTTCCCAACTATTGATCTTCTGGAGCGAGCTGAATTATTATTTCATGGATGTTTTCCATATTGGATCATGTGTTTCATATTCATATGTCTATGGTTCTGATTCAACCATGAGATATCACTTCTCTGCAAACAAAGGGTCTTTCATACACAGAGCACTCTCAAACTGAGATCTAGTCCTCCTAGGATCATTAGGTTTTCCAGCTAGATCCCCAGCTGTATGAATGGTCTCTTCTTCCCATTTTGGTCTTGTAGGAATATTAGGATATGCAATTAAATCATAATTATTATACATATCAGAATCAACAAACTCATTTGTCTCTTCACTTACATTCAATGGTTCTGGTGGTGAAGAAGACTCTCCAACTTCAACTGCTGCTAAAGGCTCTTCTTGGAACTGAACACTCCTTTCAATGAAGGATTTGTTTGTGGTAAAATTTATCAGCTTGTACCCTTTTGAATCCTTAGAGTACCCAAGAAATAGGTGCTCTTTTATTTGGGGCTGCAAATCCTTCCTCTTTTCTATTGGAATTCTAGCCCAAGCCTTTGAGCCAAAAATCCTGAAATGGTTCACATCTGGCTTGTGGCCACTCCAAGATTCGAAAGGAGTCATACCATCAAGTTTTTTATGAGGCACCCTATTCTGTATATAGGATGCACATTTTATAGCCTCGGCCCAAAAAATTGGTGGCAAAGTCTTAGCCTCCATCATACAGGTTTCCATCTCCTTCAGTGATATGTTCTTTATCTCAGCAACACAATTTTGTTGTGGTGTGTAAGGGATTGAATGCTGCATCTGAATACCTACATCTTCACAATATTGAATGAAATCATACTTGACATACTTACCACCATTGTCATATCTGAGGATCTTGAGTCTCCTCCCAGACTGGTTTTCAACCAAAGCCTTAAAGACTTTGAAGAGGCCAAAAACTTCAGACTTATGCTTCAGAAAGTAAACCCAACAATACTTGGAAAATTCATCTATGAAGGTCAATGCATATTTTTCTTGACTAATTGACATATGAGGAAATGGACCAGCAACATCAGTGTGGCTCAACTCAATAGGTGCAGAGGTTCTCTCATAACTAGCTCTCTCAAATTTATGCTCTAGGTGTTTTCCTAGGATACAACCTTGACAGATTCCCTTGGAAAATTTAATCTTTGGTAACCCTATGACCATTTATTTTTCACTTAGATCATAAAGATACTTATAGTTAAGATCGCCAAATATTTCATGCCAAATCTTGCTTGCCTCATTAGCATGAATCAGAAGAGCAGAGGGGTTTGAGTAGGGCAGAAAATGTGAAAACATGTATACCTTCGAAGTGTGATCTACAACTCCTTTTGCAATGAATTTACCATTCGATATCTATGTGATCTCAACATCATCAGGGGAGAATATGACCTTCTTTGGAGATGCTATGTGGGTCATTTGATACACTGACAAGAGGTTAGAGGCAAGACCTGGAACATAAAATACATTATTGAACATACCATGGTCAATATCAATCCTTCATTTTCCCAAAATGTTAGTGAGAGAATCATCTCCTAGCACTATTGGTGGACTTTTTGACATGTCAAGAGAGGAGAATGCCTCCTTGGTTGAAACCATATCACTACAACAAAAACTGGATTTAGCGTCGAATTTAGCGCTGGATTTTAGTGTAATTTTTTCTCAATTTTGGTGAACAATCTAGTGCTAAACCTAGCGCTATTGTACATTTTAATAAAACGCCACCTATTGCATCTTTTTTTTCATCCTTCTTAACATCCATTTTTGCGCCCAATTTTTTGCATCTTTGTTACGCATTTATTTCCACCCAATTTTGCAACTTCTATTGCATCTTTTTTTGCATCCTTTGTTACATCCTTGTTTCCACCCAGTTTCACGCTCAGTTTTGCATCCAATGTTGCGTCTTATATTGATCTGATTTTTTCATCGATTCTTGCACCCAATTTTGCACCATGTTTTACATAAAATTATGTGTACAATTCTGCATCTAACGTTGCATCTAGGTTTGCATCCAATTTTCAGCCCAAATATTGCGTCTAGTTTTGCATCCAATTTAGCTTATAATGTTGCATCCCCATTTGCATCTAATTTTATATCTTGTTTTACATATTTTTTTGTATCCATGTTTGTGCCTAATGTTTGATCTTGTTTTACATTGTATTTTTCATCTAGGTTTGCACCTAGTGTTGCAATCTGGTTGATGTCTTTTTTTGCATCTATGTTTGAGCCCAATGTTCCACCTAGTGTTGTGCCTAGTTTTGCACGCATGTTTGTATCTAATATTGCATCTAGTTTTGTGTCCAATGTTACATCCCATCTTGCATTCAATATTACGTCTAGTTTTACATCCAATGTTTTGTCCCATCTTGCATCCAATATTGTGTCTCATTTTAAGTTTTTGTTTGCGTCAAGTGTTCCTTCCATTTTTGCACCTGGTGTTACGCCTAGTTTTATGTCCATCGATACACCATATTTTTTGCTCAATTTAATGTCCAATTTTACGTCTAGTTAGGAGTCTACTTTTGCATCTACCGTTGTGTCTATTTTTGAACCTAGTATTGCATCTAGTTTTGAGTCATTAATTGTGTCTAGTGTTGAGTCTCTTTTTGCATCCAATTTTGCATTTAGTATGACATCCATTTTTGTGTCCATATTTGCGTTTGACATAAGGTCAACTTTTGCATCCACTTTTGTGTTTAGTGTGACATCCACTTTTACATCTTGTTTTTCATTTAGTGTTGCATCTAATACTACATCCATCTTGCACTACTACATTTTTTACCTTTAGAAATACATTCCAATATCATTAGGGCATGGAGGAATCGAACCACCAACCTCCTGCTTGTAAAGCAGGCGCTCTTCCATTGAGCTAGCACCCTTTAAGAATTGGGAAGAGGAGAAATATTAACACATAGATTTCATCATTTGTAATTCTAATAAAAGACAATAAGATCCAAATACATTCATGCTTAAAATCCAATTTATTTTTTCAACCACACTAATAAGCACAAAAATATACCATGCTCAGGCAACAAAATATCCTAAACGGTTACGCAATCTATTAAAGTGGTCCGAAAAAGAGTCTTAGAGAACAACATAATGTATTCATGCATAACTAATAACCTAAACTTGATATGAACAAAGAATCAGGGATGTGTTTAAGAAATAGTTGTAGAATCCAATTGAGGATGTGTGTGTTGCTACATACATGTTGTTATTCATTGATGAGGTGATTTTTTTCAGCAATGGGATGGTAAGAGAAGAACTTATGAATGTTTACTAAAAGAATATGTCTACTATGTGCAGCATATATGAGATAATGAATATTTTAACAATTAACACCAACAAAGTTGATTTATATTATGTGCATTATTTATAATCTAAAAATTAGTAAGATGTCAACAGGAAATAGGATCATATCGGTTTCCACAATTGATAAGGCCACAAGGAGGTAGATGAAGTTTAGGGGTTTCTCATCTTACTAATGATTGTTCCATCAAGAGATTCTAAAGGGGAATTCCATCACTTCATCAACATAGCTTCATGAATCCTACAAATTTCAAGAGCAGGGGTGGAGAGGGGGGTGCCTCCATGCAACATAGCTTCATGGATCCATTTAATAATAGCTAACGAAGAGAATGTGAAATAAGAACTAACAAAAACAACACAAAATGAAAAAGAAAATAATGAGATTCAGAGTAAAAATTAGTGAAGAGACATGGAGAAGGAATGAATAAAGGAAAATTTACATAGAAAAGAACAAATGTTTGCTTCAACTATTCAAAATTTCGAAAGGGGTTTATCAACAAACAATCTCAAATTGAAATTTATCTCAAGCATGTTAACGAACAATTCATTAGTTCCATATTTGTGATGATGAAGACTAATTTGATTGATGGGGTTCTAAATATCGGCCGAGCTTATAGAGCATGTACGTTCATGCTCAGTAAGCCATGGCATGCATCCAATCCATGGATGATGGATAGCCCCCTCCGCCCAGAGTTTGTTGTAAGAAATTTCATACGATGTCACCAGCACTCTCCGCTACCGTCCTGACTCCTCTCTCTGTTGCCGGCCTCCGTTCACCAACTGTCCTGGTTTCCCGTTCATGCCCTTTCATTTCAGTCAGCATCCATCGTCGTCCGTCTCCCACAGTCCATTCATTTAATTCACCACCAAATGATTTCAAATTCAAACTTGGATCCCGCTCAGAGCTTCTACCTTGACATTCGCTGTAAAGGCCTCTAACTGGTGCAATGGATCTCATCGCTTCATAAGAAAATGCACATATGCTAGAAATGTGGAGGCTTACTATACCTTGGGCATGGTAAGCTAATATTTTTATTTTTTATAGATGCCAAGTTTCCAACTCATGTTTTTGCTGCTTCCCTATTGTCTGACAATTTATTTTTGGGGGGGGCTTTCTTCACATTCGATTCTACTGTCTACATAACAAGGGTCGTGGAGCCTCTCTCTAATGGCGAAGGTTGTGATTGCATCTCATGCACCTTCATTATATTCTTTGGCCATAATACAATTCAATGGGAGTGGAGGTGGCAAGAAAGGCAAGGACTTGAAGGCAGGAGTGACGCTATGCACGCGAGCAGCCTTTCTTCGGCACATAGACGCCCTACCCGAACCAGCCTCCCATGATGTTGTGAAACCTGTAATCCTGTGACAAAGTCATTGTGCATAATTGGATGCTGACACATTTTATAAGTATCAACTCAGTTTTTTTAAAATGTACAGCTGAAAAAATGAGGCAAGTGGCATAGTATCAATTTTAGAGCATTTATGGAAGATTATTCCTGGAGATGGAGTTTATCCACATTTCATTTTTGGCATGCATTCCAGATATGAAGGAAAATATCCTACATATTCAGGTAGCATTTAAATATTTTGTGAATAGATGGCTGTCAATAATTCTCAAGATCTAAAAAGATTTGTTTTATAAAAAAAAAAGCATTCGAGCAGCATCCAAGGGGTCAAATCCATCATTTTGAGAACTTTTGATAGCTTTCGAATTTTCAACAGTACTGGTGGCCTAGCAAGATAGCTCCAGATCACATATTCAAAGTCATTTGATTCCATCCGTTTCAAGTTCTTGCAGCAGCTCATAGATTGTTTTTATTTTTGGTTCATTGTTAGATTTTTACTCACACTTTGCAATCTTCAATCATAAGAAACATAAAAATGCGCCTTCCAGTCCACCACCACATACGCTAGACATGTCTAGGAAGCCTCCAACTTTGGCCCAAGGAAATGCTACATCATGAGCCAGTTATTCAGCCAGTTATTTCAATGAATAAAAGCACATGCCTCCTAGTTACTAAGTTGAGATCGTTACCATACAAGGTTATTTAGCAGACTCTCCTCACCATATTTAATTTGTTTTGCTATGTTAAGCTCCAAAACTGTTATTTACGCCATAATTCCTTATGGCTATTCATCTAGGGGTTTGAGACTTGATCTGGTCTTATGGATGTGTCTCTCATCGTATTGAGACCAATCTTCAGGAAAATATGAGGGAATATTATGTACCAAATAGAGATAAGGTTTTTAGTTTCTCCTTTAGAAGCTAATGAAGAACCTATCTTTCTGAACATCAACATCATCCCTTATCATTTTAAATAGTCATTGTTCATCCATGAACATTAATCTAATCTCCATCTGAGTTTCTAATAATGGTGGGTTGAGAACAGAAAGACAATACATAAATGTATAACAAGTTTGAAATATAAAGGATTAATCTCTGCATTGACCTGCTATATACCAATGCCTGTTTTACTAAACTGTTATTTATTTATTCTTATTTTATAGCACTATACAAAATATGTAATAGATGTTTTATATAAATATATAAACAGTTTAGCAGTCTTTAGAGACCATATTGCTAGATTAATCTTGTAAGGAACTGGTTCATGTTTTTTTTGACAATTATATTAAATTACTATATCTGACTAAATTTATATTATGTTGATGTTCAAATCTGAAGCATGTGCAGCGATTGCCAATTTGTATCAGAGAAGGTCAAACAAAGAGCCACATATTCATGCTAAAAGGGATCTTGGTCTTATCAATTCTCAATTTATAGTAAATGGAAAAATGGAAACTTGTCATATTTACAACAATCTTCAGAGTACGCTTTAAGATATCTTCTCAAAATATCTCACTTGGATGTCACGCACAAAGCATAAAATTTTTACAGAGTGGCTAAGGGAAATCTTGAGCCAGTGGGAGTGAGAGGATTATAGATTGCTCAGAAAACAAAATTCTTGTCTAAATGGGACTAGGAAGAGCGCTAACAAAGTTGCAGATAGGATGATCAAATGAATGAAGGAAGAACTTTTAGAAGGCTTTGAGAAATCAAACTCCTAATTCACACATTATTGATCATAGATCTGCTGAAATGGTATTTGGAAAAACAGAAACTTGATTTTGTAGGTAATCTTTGAAGGAGCTACAAGTTTGAAATTAAATTTCAAATACATGGAATCTTTCCATGTCATATGATCTTGGAATGTTGAGACAAATTCGCTGGAAAATAAATGGTTCTTCAAGAGTACGAGATTGTGGTAGATTGGTACTCGATTGATGGGAAGAAGGGTAACATTCTGCACTTTATGAGTCTATGAACCACAACCTTTTAGTACTAGGCATGTCACTATCAATTCGGTGCTCATTAATTCAAACATATCAAGTAGAACATTAAGGGAGGCCAAGTACAAGGAAAAACATCTCAACTGAGGAACCTTTGCTACAAACAAATAACCTTAGTATTTGCTCAACTTTCTATAACATAGCCTCTGTCAATATTCAAAAACATTCTAAGCCCAAAAGGAAAAACAGAAATGGAATATGGAGAAAATACCAGTTTACCACGGGACCTGTGTGGAAATCCCGAAATGAATATCTTTGGCAAAGAACTAAAAGAAGAGATAGCTAGAAGCTTGGAGGAACTTGAGAGATGTTATAAAACTCTCATGACTTAATCACTCTGATGGTGGCTATAAATAGACTCCAACACTCCTCGAAATGATGACTAAGAATTCCCACATCCAAAGAAGTAAAATGGGCAAAGACTTTGAAGGTAACCAATGACAAGTTGAATCTCCTTTGGAACATCTTCAAAGTTGTTGCATTATTGGATATCCATAAAATCCTGACAACCTAATCACACTGGAAGCAACCATTGACAAATTCCAAACCCTCCTTAGATAAGCTGGACACTAAGGGCTCCATGGTCCAATGAAATGAAATGTACAAAACTTTGAAGGTAACCAAAAAAAACCTAAAGCTCCTTCTCAAAACTATCAATGTTGTTGGTTATTGAAAATCACACTATCATAAAAAGTTGGCCATGATAGGAGTCAATGTCAAGAAAAACAAAGATGGACACCAACCTCATAAAGATCACTCTGGGAACTAATGACAATGTAAACAACAACCCTCTGCCTCTCTGTCAACACACTAGAGTATAGAACTCTACTATTTGTCTCTAGGATTCTTATGTACTATGGTTAGCAGAACAAAAGATTTGTGGTGGAAGGGAAGAACACATTGTAGTTACAAATCCATCAAACCTTCAATCATTTGCTTACAGTTGGAACCAGTAGTGAGAAGATTGTGAAACAACCTCAAGAGAAATTATTTTGATTAAAACTATTTCAGTGGCTCCGTCAAAGAGCACTTCTAAAATGTTCCACATGTACCTTGTAGTATCTTGTTCTTCTTCAGAACACAGGGGATCATGGTGACCATATCAAGCGAGCATTTTATCAAAATAATTGTCAAGAACAAGATAGTCACAATGGAAATGAACAACCAAATATAGAAGTTGAAGTCACGCTACTGTATAATAGAAGACAGTTTTCAATGTGAGTAAATAATGGTTACTAATGGTAAAATTGAAGGGGCAGAAATTCTCTGCCATATTTGAGTGTATATGAATAGTTGCCTGTTTGATACGGGAGCATTACTCTCATCAAATCAGACCTTAGGTTCTTGATATTGCCCAAGAGTGTGCATTCATTGCAAAAACATTAGTTTAGAAGGTTCTAAGCTACTAAGTAGTTAGTTAAAGTTATTAGTAAGATAAAGTGATGAGTGGCAAGGAGTGACGAATCATTGTAACAAATCAACATTAGCAGGCAGAATTCGAGGAGGATAAAGATCTATGTCATGAGTCATTCAATTAGAAGCTTAATCATTGAAACTTAATTTTTATTTATTGGAAGCATTTGGTAGAGTCCAAAAGGATTGATTAGTGGATCATTAATAAGATGGGATCAAGTTCTATTTTAAGAAACAATTGTATAATTATAGGAGTCAGTTACATGGATTTAGGAGGTAGTTGGAGAGTTAGAGTTTTGGTGTTTTTCCTTCATATTGTAAGCCTACAGGTAGGTCCAAGAGGTTATCCTGAGAAGCATAGATTAGTTGGTTAACCACACAAGTCAGAATTAAAAGTGGAATAGCCAATCAGAGTGATATCACCAAAATGGAAAGGTTTTCTGAGTAGTTATGAGTGGAGATGTATGTATATGTGCGTTATTGAACAGAGTAATTATGTTTGATTCTCGGTGTGTGCATAAGAGTTATTCTTTATATATCTACCGATTTGTGAATGTTAACACATGCATGTGATCAAAAGAGGCAATCCTCTGTTGGGGAGAGTTATCTTTGTTCCTTTTGGACCTGTAGCATATGACTGTTTAATCCAATGTGAAAATAAATATAAATGTTTACGTGTGTGGAATCGCTGCTCCGAGAATGTGATCTTGATACATATTTTTTATAGACCACTACAGTATGCAATTGAGTTCATAGTGAAGAGGGAGATATTCTTAGATTTTATTGAATAAAGAAGAATTCGGACAGGCAGAGTTGACTTCCCAAATTGAGACATATGTACTCTGTTCCTATGAATACTATGTAAAATGAGGAATGTGTTTAGTGTTGTAACTTGTGATTGTTGTGACCAATTGTTATAAAAGAGTAATGTATACTGATCGATACCCTAGAGTCGGACCATAATGTTGCTGCAGGTTTTTAAGGGAGAACGGGTTGAATTTAACATATATTTGGAAGATGATATATTTGGAAGGTGAAAGCCTTGGATACATAAACAAAGAAAAATGTCCAGTCGTGAAATGCCCAGCCCGTGGAAGAATGCATATATAAGTGAACATATCAGCGCAGAGAACATCAACAAATGCGCGCAACCTTTAGATGGTATTTGCGAGTGCATTCAGAGGTAAATGGTATTTTCTACTCGTGAGTACTCCATGAGATCTCCACATAGTCTCCCATCAAAATTGTTCAAACAAAAAATAGACCTTGGTAAGATTTCAACCCCAAGGGTGCTCGGATAAAACAATATGTTAAAACAAATCATATATGATTTATAAAACAATATATGCAAAACTTAATCACTTTTTTTTGTTTTTGTTGTGTATTCTACCCATTACAGAGAGTGCATAACAGCTCAAAACCTGACCTAAAGCAATGAACCAATCTAGAATAGAATCCTTGGAATCAACTCTGAAAATAGAGAACCTTGCATTATTCTTGTGCCAAAAAGACATACCAATTTGCTAAGAACAATAAAATGCATGCTATGAAGCTTGCATATTTCTTACATAAATGTTATAAACGACTTTAATATCTATCTTATATGGACATCTCTCTTTGATATATTTCTCCATGTATGCTACATCTTAAAACGACTGGAACTGACTATATATTGCCTTTGATCTAACATAACCAGGTGCAGCTGGGGACCTACTTTATATGTAGTTAATTTTCTACTTTAAGGAGATATTCCAGCATGCTTGAATGCACTAGCAGGTAGTATGAAAGCATATTTGAAGGTCTAATCCAAAAATGAGTAAGGAGGCAACATTCAAGTTGAAAAAGTCATAGGGTGAGAAGTGCTCATTAAAGTAGAGGGAATTCCAAAGATTCAAGGAAATTGGGATGCTTATCTAGGGTTCGTAAGGAGGCAACATTCAAGTTGAAAAAGTCATAGGGTGAGAAGTGCTCATTAAAGCAGAGGGAATTCCAAAGATTCAAGGAAATTGGGATGCTTATCTAGGGTTCCCATATATATAGAGGATTAAGGAGGGCGGATAGCAGAATATAACCTCATGGATGAATTAATACTCTGCCTCTTAAACTCGGTCAGTTGGCTATGGATATGTATCTGGATTTGGAACTAGATCTAAATAAAGATAAGATTGGGATTTAGGAAAGGAGTGTATCGAAGCTTGGAAAATAACCCCAACTCCAATCGATGATTACTTGCTTACTCACTTGCCTGGAAACGTCCACCAAACTCCGGTTATTGCTTGATTTCTTACCATCAGTCTGGCTTGGAGGTACTAGGTTCATTCGAATCTTTCCTGCCTCTTCAATATGGATGGTTACGAAAGCCTCGGCTAATGACATACCAGCCAACGACCAAGGGAATAGATGGACTGGACACCTCCATCCCTGTTTATGAATCGATGGGTATTGTTTTTGACGAATCAACTTGTTAGGTTTGTAAAGAAGGAAGCTGCATTGGAGAGTTGAAGATCTGGACGTTTCGACCCCTACTCTAGGATCATCATCAGGAGAACTTGAAGCTTATGGTGAGAGACAAGTGGCCCAAAAGGTATATTTATACTCAACCTTCCGAAAACCTAGAAGAAGTCGGTTCTAGGTTAATAGCATAAGTTTTTCAGTTAATTAAAAATAGAAGTTTTTAATGTTTAGGGTTTCAATAACCAAAGGTAAATAATTTTTAACTTTTGAACTTAGAAACTAAGATAAAGTGAATTTTTTTTTAATTAAAATCTTAATTAAAGGGTTAAGTATTTAAAAAAAAATAATTTGTAAAAGTTTTTAATTTAAATTTTTTTTAAATTTTTTAAGGGCAACCAAAGAATTAGAAAAGGGGCAAAGGTTAAAAATTTTTGCCAGGTCAAGGGCAAATTTTATTTTTACAATAATAAATTATAATTATAATTTTTTATAATTATAATTTATAATGTAATGAAATTTTAGTTAATTGAACCTTTTATTTTATTTTTATTTTTAAAGTTTAAATAATGAAAATTATCAATTAAATAAAGTTTTTAATTTATAATTATAGAGTATAATTTTTAAGAATTTGAATTATAGATTTTAATTTTTAAGTTGTTTAAATGTTAGTTAATTTTTTTTTTTGTTTGCCAAAATTTTAAAGGATTTCGAAAAAAATTTGGTTTTAAAGTTTTGTTAAATTTTTTATTTTTTAAGCTTTAAAAATATTATTATTATTTTTAAATTTTAATTTTACTTTTAAATTTTTAAGGAAGAGGGGGGTTTTGGAAGAGACAAATCAAGGACCAAAGTTAAGGTTTTAAAGTTCTTTATTTAAGAGGAAACCTAATGGAGGGCTTAACCCGGAAGGCACACTAAAACCAAGGGGGGAAACAAAAACTAAAAGGAAAAGCTTTAAGATGACAGGAGGAGAAAGCATAGGGGCCAGTCAATATAATTGGTTTTCTTTAGTATGCAAGGAGTGGATTAATGGTTTCCAAGAATCACTAATCTTGGCACCGTCATCTCTGTTGAGACAATTCTCATTAAGGTTAATCTCGATTTTCTCCCTAATTTTCCGTTTAACTAGGTTGTCTTCCCTTGCTATGACTTTTTCCTTTTCAAGGCAAATGTGATGACCAGTTATGAACGTGTGTTCTGCAATAGAATTTTTTTTATATCTATTATGTCTAAGTTCCGCGCTGTGTTCTTTGAGTATCGTCTCCATGGAGCGACCAGTTTCACCTATATACAGTTCATTACAAGAGCAAGAAATGCAGTAAACGCCTTTGTAAGCTTTAGGTTCTACAGGGTCTTTGAGTGAGTCCACCAAGTTTCTAATGGTATTGGGGGGTTTGAAGACCACCTGGATTTTGTGCCTTTTAGGGTTTTGGCTAGTTTGTCTGTGGTGCCTTTTATGTAAGGGAGAAAGACTTTGCTAATATTGATGTCTTTATCATTGTCCTTCGTTTTGCAACCCTTGGGTTTAATTGCAGAGGCTACTACCTTCCTAAATTGTTTCCCACTATATCCATTGTCCTCAAAGACTCGCTCTAAATGGTCAATCTCCTCTTTGATATGGCCACTATCGGAGATTCTCAGAGCTCGGGTAACAAGGGTGTTGATTACTCCAATCTTCTGAGGTGGGAAATGATGGGAATCGGCATGTAGATACCTATCGGTGTGCGTCTTTTTTCTATAAACCTGGTGAGAAATCGAACCATCTTCTTTTCTTGAGATAAGGACATCGAGAAAAGGTAATTTATTGTTTTCCTCAATTTCCATGGTGAACTTGATGTTATTGTTCTGGTTATTAAGGTGTACAAGAACCTGGTTTAGAGTATCCAGCCGATGTGGCCATACCACATCCGTGCCATCTACATAGCATTTCCATCTCTTTGGTTTAAGGGGGAACCGATCAATGGCTCGTTTCTCAAACATCTCCATGTAAAGATTAGCAACTATTGGGGATAGAGGCGAACCCATAGCCACACCTTCTATTTGTTCATAAAACACTTGTTGGAATGTGAAGAAAGTAGATTTCAGGAACACCTCCACAAGTGTGGCTATGTCAGCATTGGTCAAGAATTTTATGGTAGCAATTGCTTCATCGACGGGGATTTTTGTGTAAAGTGAGACAACATCAAAGCTAACGAGGATGTCACCAATGTCTAAGGGTTCATCACAAATTTCTTTCACCCAGCTAGTGGAATCTTTAACAAACGAGTTTGTCTTTCCTACGAGGGGTTTTAAAAGAGTCGCCAGGTACTTCGCTAGATTATAGGTTGGAGAGCCAATGGTGTTCACAATTGGTGTAAGGGGAATGCCATTTTTATGTATTTTCAGAATCCCGTAGATTCTAGGGGCAATGCCTTCTCTAATGCCTTCTCTGGGAAGAAGTTTCTTTTTCAACCCTTCATCTAGTTTTGAGTTACTGGTGGCATTGTAAACTGTTCTTTGAATTTTCTTGCTAGGGTCTTTGCTTAGTTTTCGATAGCTTCCACAGGCGAGATGTTCCAACATCTTGTTGCTTTAATCAACTGTATTTAACACAATGGTGGCATTGCCCTTATCGGCCTTAATGATCTTGATATCCTGGTTATTTTTAAGTTTAAACAAGGCTATTTTTTCCTCTCCCGACAGGTTAGGTCTTGGTGGCTTCACGTGACTGAGAATCATGGCAGACTCCTGCCTGGCTACCTCAGCGTCCTCTTCAGGCAGATGTGTGACAGCGTTTTCAATACTGCATAGTAGATTCTTAACTGGTATATTTCCCGGTGCGATGGCGAAGTTCAGGCCCAATTCCAGAACCTTGGTATCGCTATCATCTAGTGCAACGTTGGAAATATTGACCACATTGGATTTGCGTTCGCTGTGTGCAACCATCCCAAGTCTCTGCGCGTTGAGGTGGAGCGAGTATTTACGTTGCTCTTTGGTGGAGGCATTTCTGAAATGTCATTCGCTTCTCATACTTATCGCTGAGTCCACACGATCCCAGAGTTTCGAGTTTATCAAATTAGCAAGCTTTAAATGTAATCTGCAAGCTTTTTCAGATAGATGGACGATCTCAGATCGCGTTTTTCTCAACTCAGCTCTAATTAGTGATAAGCTGAAATCGTTGAACAGAGATTGATTTCTGGATGTGTTCAGGCGGTGATTTACTGCGACAAATTGTGGGATGATCTTAATGTTTCTACAGTTTTTCAAAAAATCGAGGTTTGCTGACTTCTGGGCAATTTTGCATCAGGTAGATTCCAGTAGCTTAAGGTCACTCAGAGCATCCTTCCATGGAGGGACTCAACTTGTTTAAAGGTAGTCATTACGCAGTCGGAGAATTGTAAAGAAGGAAGCTGCGTTGGAGAGTTGAAGATCTCGACATTTCGACCCCTACTCTGGGATCATCATCAGGAGAACTTGAAGCTTATGGTGAGAGACAAGTGGCCCAAAAGGTATATTTATACTCGACCTTTCGAAAACCTAGAAGAAGTCCGTTCTAGGTTAATAGCAGAAGTTTTTGAGTTAATTAAAAATAGAAGTTTTTAATGTTTAGGGTTTCAATAACCAAAGGTAAATACTATTTAACTTTTGAACTTAGAAACTAAGATAAAGTGAAATTTTTTTTAATTAAAATCTTAATTAAAGGGTTAAGTATTTAAAAAAAATTAATTTTTAAAAGTTTTTAATTTAAATTTTTTTAAAATTTTTTAAGGCCAACTAAAGAATTAGAAAGGGGGCAAAGGTTAAAAAATTTTGCTAGTTCAAGGGCAAATTTTATTTTTACAATAATAAATTATAATTATACTTTTTTATAATTATAATTTATAATGTAATGAAATTTTAGTTAATTGAACCTTTTATTTTATTTTTATTTTTAAAGTTTAAATAATGAAAATTATCAATTAAATAAAGTTTTTAATTTATAATTATAGAGTATAATTTTTAAGAATTTGAATTATAGATTTTAATTTTTAAGTTGTTTAAATGTTAGTTAATTTTTATTTTTTTTTTGCCAAAATTTTAAAGGATTTCGAAAAAATTTTGGTTTTAAAGTTTTGTTAAAAAATTTTGTTAAATTTTTAATTTTTTAAGCTTTAAAAATATTATTATTATTTTTAAATTTTATTTTTACTTTTAAATTTTTAAGGAAGAGGGGGGTTTTGGAAGAGACAAATCAAGGACCAAAGTTAAGGTTTTAAAGTTCTTTATTTAAGAGGAAACCTAAGGGAGGGCTTAACCCAGAAGGCACACTAAAACCAAGGGGGGAAACAAAAACTAAAAGGAAAAGCTTTAAGATGACAGGAGGAGAAAGGACAGGGGCCAGTCAATATAATTGGTTTTCTTTAGTATGCAAGGAGTGGAGTAATGGTTTCCAAGAATCACTAATCTTGGCGCCATCATCTCTGTTGAGACAATTCTCATTAAGGTTAATTTCAATTTTCTCCCTAATTTTCCGTTTAACTAGGTTGTCTTCCCTTGCTATGACTTTTGCCTTTTCAAGGCAAATGTGATGACCAGTTATGAATGCGTGTTTTGCAATAGCAGACTTTTTATATCTATTGTGTCTAAGGTTCGCGCTGTGTTCTTTGAGTCTCGTCTCCATGGAGCGACCAGTTTCACCTATATACAGTTGATTACAAGAGCAAGGAATGCAGTAAACGCCTTTGTAAGCTTTAGGTTCTACAGGGTCTTTGAGTGAGTCCACCAAGTTTCTAATGGTATTGGGGGGTTTGAAGACCACCTAGATTTTGTGCCTTTTTAGGGTTTTGGCTAGTTTGTCCGTGGTGCCTTTTATGTAAGGGAGAAAGACTTTGCTAATATTGATGTCTTTATCATTGTCCTTCGTTTTGCAACCCTTGGGTTTAATTGCAGAGGCTACTACCTTCCTAAATTGTTTCCCACTATATCCATTGTCCTCAAAGACTCGCTCTAAATGGTCGATCTCCTCTTTGATATGGTCACTATCAGAGATTCTCAGAGCTCTGGTAACAAGGGTGTTGATTACTCCAATCTTCTAAGGTGGGAAATGATGGGAATCAGCATGTAGATACCTATCAATGTGCATCTTTTTTCTATAAACCTGGTGATAAATCGAAGCATCTTCTTTTCTTGAGATAAGGACATCGAGAAAAGGTAATTGATTGTTTTCCTCAATTTCCATGGTGAACTTGATGTTATTGTTCTGGTTATTAAGGTGTACAAGAAACTGGTTTAGAGTATCCATTCCATGTGGCCATACCACATCCGTGTCATCTAGATAGCGTTTCCATCTCTTTGGTTTAAGGGGGAACTGATCAATGGCTCGTTTCTCGAATATATCCATGTAAATATTAGCAACTATTGGGGATAGAGGAAAACCCATCGCCACACCTTCTATTTGTTCATAAAACACTTGTTGGAATGTGAATAAAGTAGATTTCAGGCACACCTCCACAAGTGTGGCTATGTCAGCATTGGTCAAGACTTTTATGGTAGCAATTGCTTCATCGACGGGGATTTTTGTGTAAAGGGAGACAACATCAAATCTAACGAGGATGTCACCAATGTCTAAGGGTTCATCATCACAAATTTCTTTCACCCAGCTAGTGGAATCTTTAACAAAGGAGTTTGTCTTTCCTACGAGGGGTTTTAAAAGAGTCGCCAGGTACTTCGCTAGATTATAGGTTGGAGAGCCAATGGTGTTCACAATTGGTCTAAGGGGAATGCCATTTTTATGTATCTTCGGAAGCCCGCAGATTCTAGGGGCAATTCCTTCTCTGGGAAGAAGTTTCTTTTTCAACCCTTCATCTAGTTTTGAGTTACTGATGGCATTGTAAACTGTTCTTTATCTTAGTTTCTAAGTTCAAAAGTTAAATAGTATTTACCTTTGGTTATTGAAACCCTAAACATTAAAAACTTCTATTTTTAATTAACTCAAAAACTTCTGCTATTAACCTAGAACCGACTTCTTCTAGGTTTTCAAAAGGTCGAGTATAAATATACCTTTTGGGCCACTTGTCTCTCACCATAAGCTTCAAGTTCTCCTGATGATGATCCCAGAGTAGGGGTCGAAACGTCGAGATCTTCAACTCTCCAATGTAGCTTCCTTCTTTACAATTCTCTGACTGCGTAATGACTACCTTTAAACAGGTTGAGTCCCTCCATGGAAGGGATGCTCTGAGTGACCTAAAGCTACTGGAATCTAGCCGATGCAAAATTGCCCAAAAGTCAGCAAACCTCGAATTTTTGAAAAACTATAGAAACAATAAGATCATCCCACAATTTTCCGTAGTAAATCACCGCCTGAACACATCCAGAAATCAATCTCTGTTCAATGATTTCAGCTTATCACTAATTAGAGCTGAGTTGAGAAAAATGCGATCTGAGATTGTCCATCTATCTAAAAAAGCTTGCAGATTACATTTAAAGCTTGCTAATTTGATAAACTCAGAACTCTGGGATCGTGTGGACTCAGCGATAAGTATGAGAAGCGAATGCCATTTGAGAAAAGCCTCCACCAAATAGCAACGTAAATACTCGCTCCTCCTCAATGCACAGAGACCTGGGATGGTTGCACACAACGAACGCAAATCCAATGTGGTCAATCTTTCCAACGTTGCACTAGACGACAGCGATACCAAGGTTCTGGAATTGGGCCTGAACTTCGCCATCGCACCGGGAAAGATACCAGTTAAGAATCTACTATGCAGTATTGAAAACGCTATCATGCATCTTCCTGAAGAGGACACTGAGGTAGCCAGGCAGGAGTATGCCATGATTCTCAGGCACGCGAAGCCACCAAGACCTAACCTATCGAGAGAGGAAAAAATAGCCTTGTTTAAACTTAAAAATAACCAGGATATCAAGATCATTAAGGCCGATAAGGGCAATGCCACCGTTGGGTTAAATATAGTTGATTATAACAACAAGATGTTGGAACATCTCGCCTATGGAAGCTATCGAAAACTAAGCAAAGACCCTAGTAAGAAAATTCGAAGAACAGTTTACAATGCCATTAGTAACTCAAAACTAGATGAAGGGTTGAAAAACAAAATTCTTCCCAGAGAAGGCATTGCCCCTAGAATCTACGGGCTTCCAAAGATACATAAAAATGGCATTCCCCTTAGACCAATTGTGAACACCATTGGCTCTCCAACCTATAATCTAGCGAAGTACCTAGCGACTCTTTTAAAACCCCTCGTAGGAAATACAAACTCCTTTGTTAAATATTCCACTAGCTGGGTGAAAGAAATTTGTGATGAACCCTTAGACATTGGTGACATCCTCGTTAGCTTTGATGTTGTCTCCCTTTACACAAAAATCCCCGTCGATGAAGCAATTGCTACCATAAAAGTCTTTACCAATGCTGACATAGCCACACTTGTGGAGGTGTGCCTGAAATCTACTTTCTTCACATTCCAACAAGTGTTTTATGAACAAATAGAAGGTGTGGTGATGGGTTCGCCTCTATCCCCAATAGTTGCTAATATTTACATGGAGATGTTCGAGAAATAAGCCATTGATCGGTTCCCCCTTAAACCAAAGAGATGGAAACACTATGTAGATGACACGGATGTGGTATGGCCACATGGGCTGGATACTCTAAACCAGTTTCTTGTACACCTTAATAACTAGAACAATAACATCAAGTTCACCATGGAAATTGAGGAAAACAATAAATTACCTTTTCTCGATGTCCTTATCTCAAGAAAAGAAGATGGTTCTATTTCTCACCAGGTTTATAGAAAAAAGATGCACACCGATATGTATCTACATGCCGATTCCCATCATTTCCCACCTCAGAATATTGGAGTAATCAACACCCTTGTTACCAGAGCTCTGAGAATCTTCGATAGTGACCATATCAAAGAGGAGATCGACAATTTAGAGTGAGTCTTTGAGGACAATGGATATAGTGGGAAACAATTTAGGAAGGTAGTAGCCTCTGCAATTAAACCCAAGGGTTGCAAAATGAAGGACAATGATAAAGACATCAATATTAGGAAAGTCTTTCTCCCTTACATAAAAGGCACCATGGACAAACTAGCCAAAACCCTAAAAAGGCACAAAATCCAGGTGGTCTTCAAACCCCCCAATACCATTAGAAACTTGGTGGACTCACTCAAAGACCCTGTAGAACCTAAAGCTTACAAAGGCGTTTACTGCATTCCTTGCTCTTGTAATCAACTGTATATAGGTGAAATTGGTTGTTCCATAGAGACGAGACTCAAAGAACACAGTGCGGACCTTAGACACAATAGATATAAAAAGTCTACTATTGCAGAAAACGCGTTCATCACTGGTCATCACATTTGCCTTGAAAAGGCAAAAGTCATGGCAAGGGAAGACAACCTAGTTAAACGGAAAATTAGGGAGAAAATCGAGATTAACCTTAATGAGAATTGTCTCAACAGATATGATGGCGTCAAGATTAGTGATTCTTGGAAACCATTACTCCACTCCTTGCATACTAAAGAAAACCAATTATATTGACTGGCCCCTATGCTTTCTCCTCCTGTCGTCTTAAAGCTTTTCCTTTTAGTTTTTGTTTCCCCCCTTGGTTTTAGTGTGCCTTCCGGGTTAAGCCCTCCCTTAGGTTTCCTCTTAAATAAAGAACTTTAAAACCTTAACTTTGGTCCTTGATTTGTCTCTTCCAAAATCCCCCTTCCTTAAAAATTTAAAAGTAAAATTTAAATTTAAAAATAATAATAATATTTTTAAAGCTTAAAAAATTAAAAATTTAACAAAAAAAATTTTAAAATTTTAATACCAAATTTTTTTCGAAATCCTTTAAAATTTTGGCAAACAAAAAAAAAAATTTAACTAAGATTTAAACAACTTAAAAATTAAAATCTATAATTCAAATTCTTAAAAATTATACTCTATAATTATAAATTAAAAACTTTATTTAATTGTTAATTTTCTTTATTTAAACTTTAAAAATAAAAATAAAATAAAAGGTTCAATTAACTAAAATTTCATTACATTATAAATTATAATTATAAAAAATTATAATTATAATTTATTATTGTAAAAATGAAATTTGCCCTTGACCTGGCAAATTTTTTTAACCTTTGCCCCCTTTCTAATTCTTTGGTTGCCCTTAAAAAATTTTAAAAAAATTTAAATTAAAAACTTTTAAAAATTCACATTTTTTAAATACTTAACCCTTTAATTAAGATTTTAATTAAAAAAAATTTCACTTTATCTTAGTTTCTAAGTTCAAAAGTTAAATAGTATTTACCTTTGGTTATTGAAACCCTAAACATTAAAAACTTCTATTTTTAATTAACTCAAAAACTTCTGCTATTAACCTAGAACCGATTTCTTCTAGGTTTTTGAAAGGTCGAGTATAAATATACCTTTTGGGCCACTTGTCTCTCACCATAAGCTTCAAGTTCTCCTGATGATGATCCCAGAGTAGGGGTCGAAATGTCGAGATCTTCAACTCTCCAACGCAGCTTCCTTCTTTACAATTCTCCGACTGCGTAATGACTACCTTTAAACAACTTGTTAGGGTTCCCATGTATATAGAGGATTAAGGAGGGCGGATAGAAAAATATAACCTCATGGATGAATTAATACTCCGAAGAAGAAAAAAAAGAACCATCTGATGAACTACGCATTACCGTATTTAAACTGCATTCCTTTGTTCGTCTACCATCCTTTATACTACCTTCTGTTCTTTACTCAAATGTTGTTTCGACTGTAGCTCTTTTCGATTAACCCACTACAATAGGACAGAAGCATATAACCTTTCCCCTTTATTTTTATCCTTCCCTGGAAAGGAAGAATCTCTAACGCTTTACCCGGTGTTATCAGGACTTACACTTCGAACCTTGCACCTTAGTGGAGGATTCCCACTACACACAACAGCACTATACGGGGTCTGAGGACCTTGATTTAAAAAAATCCAACTGAATTTGGGTCCAGGGAAATGGTTGTAGGAAAAATCATCCACATAAAACCATGTTTCAATAATTGCAAAGAAAAATCATGGCCATAAAACCTCATAGTGAAATCAGGGCTACAAACCCTTACAAAATAATTCCCATAAAACCTTGACACCAACAAGTCCAATTAAATTGGGTGAGGACACATTGCAAAGCATCGAGGAGAGCCAAAGAAAAAAGTTTGGATGTTATATATTTTCAGGTGTAAAAGGGAAAATCGTTCTCTTTTTTGGGAAATAAAAAACTTTCCAAAACATTACAAAGGAGAAAAATAATCTTTTTGAACATTGGTAAGAGAAGCATTTAAATATACACATCCATCAAGGTCAAACAAATAAAAATGTAATTTTTAATAGTTTACAATAATTTCCCATATTATAGTGTATTATTAATGTCATATTTTGCATTCAAAATGTAGTAGTGCCATGTCTTTAATGTTGAAAAACGAGTATACAAGATCAACTCTCTCAATAATAGGTTTATAAAATTGACAACTTGTAAGCATGGGCCTCTAAGATTACAGAGATAGTCTCATCAGAAATGCTATAAGGGACAGAGGTTAACATTGTACAAGGCCACCTTTTTAAAACAATTATTACTATATGTTGCATAGATTGTCAAAAATAGAACTAAACAAGTTCAATGGCTCCAACCCAACTAGATGGATTACTCAAATGGAACATTATTTTTTCCTCCAAGGTATTAATGATAAGTAGTTGAAACTCAAAGTGGATATGTTATACTTGGATCGAGAGAATTGGCATGGTGGAAATGGCATAAGAATAATTACAAGGCATATGTTGCCCAGAGCCAATTTGTGAATGCCATCTCATTATATGTTGGATGGAAAGTATTTGTAGAGGAAATATAATATAATATTAATGGATCTGTATATGTGGAGGAAATGTAATATTATATTGATGAATCGTTTTCCTTTACCTTACATGAAACATGGGAATGGTTGTTGAACTTAATCATACATGGAGATTATATCATCATGGATCATATATTAGATATGCTTGTTGACAACGCATGTCATATTTGGAGGTGCCATGTTTCCTTTTCCATGGTTTGAGGAGAACATGTGAAAGTAATTTGTAGAAGTTTTTATAAAGTATTGAATAGAATTTATGTGGATATCAATTAGAGGGCTTTTCAACTCTTTTGTTGACATTTATTAATGGTTAAGTAACCTTGGAAGGGGATTTTGGATGCATCCATCTGGTCTGTGTCCGTTGTTTTAGTATTGTACAAACCATTCTTTCACCTCTATGATCGTTGTTGTGATTAGGAAATCATATGAATTCAATATTTAGTGAAATACTAGAATAAGGACATTATGGGCCTCTAAATAGGATCAAAAGGTCGTCAATATGTATTTCCAAGAGTTTATATTTATAAAAGGTGGCAATTTTAAAAGGTGAAGAGAAATATATCTTAAAATGGGTGGAGTGTGTTAATGCCCTTTATTTGTTTAGTAAAGTTTTGGTGGTTGAATGGAGAGTAGAGAGGTCCTTTACGACGTAGTATGGAGGATATATTGTCATGTACGATTAAAGTGCCTTCTTATTCAAAGAGGGGAAGAAAATAAATAATGTAAAGTGTGTGTCCATGGAATTGAATATGTGACCTATGAAGGGAGAAGGAAATAAAAAATGTAAATATATAATCAACGGATTTCAACCCATAGCTTATGGAAGGAAAATCAAAATAAAAATCATCAAATGTGTGTTAATTGATTTGGACCTATGACCTCTCGGCAAAAGTGGCCAAACCTAAAAAAATAACAAAATGGATATTCCATGGGAACTGAACCTCTAACATCTCAATCATGAAAATAGAAAAGAGGATGCACAAATGTTTATGGGGTTGAACATGTGGGATCTTAGTGAAGGATGCAAAACTCAAAAAAATGTCTTTAATGATAACAATAAAAATGTAATAACATATGTCTAATATATGGACCTAATTCATGCATAGGTATTTTGGATCCAAGATTAAGACATGTTTTCGAAGATGCTTCAATCAATACTAAGAAAACCAATGATGACCAACCAAATATAGTTGAGGGAGAAGAAATTGGCATCCATGATGATGTTCAAGTTGAAGAAGATCTAGTATAAGAATGTGAATATTATAATGATGACAATATTCCTTTATCAATATGGAGAAGTAGGGTCATAGGTGCATCTTCAGAAGATTCTATCATGGAGGAAGTTGATATTATGGAGGAAGATAATATGGATGATATCGAAAGCAATGATGAAAATATATATGGTGACATTCATGTAACTAATCTGGAAACAAATTTTATTAATACAGAATATGATGAAAGTGAAGATGAGGATGATTACAATACCACTTTAGCAAGATGGTTTAGCAAGAATAATATTAGGTACTTGCAAGAACATATGAACATTGACAAGGAAAAATTGGAAGACTTAGATGCATATTATAATGTGAATGAAGACTTCTAAATTTATAGTCGGATATGTAATTCATATTTAAATAATAATGGTTTTTATGTCCCATTTTAAAATTCTTCGTTATTATTTGGCTATAATAATCATTCAATTACTATGTTTAGAACTCATAATCTAAATTAATGTGTTGATTCTTTTCTCTATACTCGTTACCTAGTGTAATGTCCTTAAAATGTTTATAAGTTAATATGACTTGGTAGCCAAAAATAACAAGAATTAGTTGGATAATAGTTATTGTGGTTAGTTTCATATATTGGTTGATAATGGTTAGAAGTGATATGAAGTTATTCATTGAGAATTAAAAAATGTTATATATGTATATTGTAGAAGTTGTCAAATGCATGTACATACAAATATAACTTGTGCAGTTGAAGGAATTCGTTAACACAAATGTACATAAACTACACTATAGCAAAAACCTTTGATTAGTTTATGTATAAGCTCACCTTTAAAACAAATATGATTCACTTAAACATATATATAATCCATGTAGTATTCATATAGATGTTCAAATGGGATTTCAATTAGATTATGTGATTCAAAACTACCTTCCAAATCAAAATACTTTTGATTAACTATAATAGGAAATGAAAAGTAAGATGCCAAATTGAGGAAATGTCATATTTTGATTTTGTTGTCACCTTTGTTCATCAAATCATCTTTTTTCCACTTTAACAAGATCTTTATATAATGTGCCTATTTTTTCACCTAGACATGAATCTAGCACAAGTAGAATTTAAATGTAATTTATTTGGGATGTTATAGTGAATGCAATTTGTGTCCATTTTAGCATCATGATCATATCAACCACCTAGTTTTGCGCCTATACAGACTAGCATAAGGAGAACATAAATGTAATTGATTTGGGGTGCTAAAGTGGAAACATTAAATGTAATTGATTTTATGACAATGACAATGACAATGATGATGATGATGATGAGATGAATGATGATGAAAATGATGGAAATGCCGATGAAGTTGACAATGATGTGATTATATGGTGATGATGATGATGATGATAGTAATGATGACAATGACAATTATGATGACAATGAGAATGACATGAGAAATGATGATGATGATGATGATCCTTATAAGAAACTGTTGGTAGAGGTAAATAAACCTAGTTTCACTACAAGCTCCAAGATTAAAATGTGCTCAATCATAGTTATAAGTTATGCATGCTTAAAATTGTAACTGTATCCCACTTGTTATGCATGCTTTAAATGGTAAACATATCCCATATGCTTTAAATGATGACGATGATGAACTAGATGACAATGACAGTGATGATGTTTTATATGATGAAGATGATGGAAATGATGATGATGATGATCATCATCATAATATTTGTCATTGTCACCATGATTATCACAATAGTCATCATAATCGGCATAATCAACATTCATGTCATCATCATCACTGTTGTCCTTGACATCATCATCATTACCATTGTCCTTGACATCATCATCATCATGATTATTGGCATTTTCATCAGTTATTCATCATTATCTTTGGAATAAGAAATAACATCTACCCAAAATATGTGATTAGTGGAAAAGTGTCATGGAGGACACATACAATTTATGCATGACAAATAACAACTTAATTTTTAAGATGATAAACATCATCATTCTCATTGTATTCATCATCATTGTCATTGTCATCATCACCATCATCATCATTCATTTCATTGCCAATGTCGTCATTTTCATTATCCTCATCATGATCATTATCATCGTTCTCCTCATTATCAACAACATTATCATAATCATCATAACCATCCTCAATATCATAATCATTATCCTCGTTGTTATGTTCAACATATGGGTGTAAAACTGGATGCAAAAGTGGATTAAAACATGGATGCAAAAAAAGGATGCAAACATGGATGCAACAAAAGTAGGCGCAAAAGTGGGTGCATAATGGGGTGCACCAAAAATGGATGCAAAAGGTGATGCAAAAGTGGATGCAAACGCGGAAGCAAAACATAATGAAAAAAGTGGCACAAAATTGGATACAACCATGGATGTAAAATTGAATACAAAATTAGATATGAAAGTGGATGCAAAAGTAGTTGTAACACCCAACACAAAACCCGATGAAAAAGTGGATGCAAAAATGGATGCATAAAGGGATGCAATAACTGATGTAAAATTGGATACAAAAAATATGCAAACTTGGATGCAAAAGTTGAAGCAAAAGTGGGTGTAAAAGTAGGCGCAAAAATGGGTGTGAATTGGGACATGACAAAAGTGGATGCAATAGTAGATGCAAAAAAAAACGTAAACATGGATGCAAAAAGGGATGAAAATGTGGGTGCAAAAGAGGACGAAAAAATGGATACAAAAGTGGATGCAAAATTGGCTGAAACAAAATGAGATGCAAAACTAGACTCAAAACATGATGTAAAATTTGATGCAAAACTTGGTGCAGGAAGGGATGCAAAAAAAGAAGCAGAAGTGGATGCAAAAGTGGATGTAAAAAAGGATGAAGAAGTGGATGAAAAGAAGGACGTAAAATTTGAGGGAAACATGGATGTAAAAGGGGGTGCAACAAGAGTATATGTACAAACTAGGTGCAAAATTAGGTGCAAAACTAGGCTCAAAACCTGTCGCAAAACCTGATGCAAAACTTGGCGCATAACTAGGTGCAAAACCCAGTGCAAATTACGTCACAATTTGCGCCCCATTTAGAAAAAGGATGCAAAAAATGCCTAAAATAGCACCAACCCGTGAAATTGCACCATTTTGTCCAAAAAATGAAGAAAAATACACTAAAAGATGGTCTAGACACAAAAATCGATGCAAAAAGAGATGCTAAATCCATTCTTTGTTGTAGTGTATGTCTTGAAGCTCCAGATTCTATGATGAAGCTAGGTGAGCTTGATGTGCCAGTAACCAATGCATGTACTCTCTCTCTATCCTCTGAATTTTATCCTCCTTCCCTCTTCTTTGAGCAATCAAGAAGGGATATGTTATTCTTCTCCAGCAGTTGGTTCAACATGTCAATTTGCTTCTTCATGCAGGAGCTTTCAGGATGATAGCCCTTACTGCAGTATGTGCACTTGCTCATTTCTCCTTTTTTCTTCTTCTTCTCAAAGTTCTTCTTGGAACCTTGGGGATCCTCTTGAGACTTTTTCTTGTCTCTCCTTTACTCAGGTGGCTTCTTAGCTTTCTTCTTGCCTTTTGAATCCACCCTTGAATCTCCAGCAACCAAATCTTGGTCTTTGGAAGGTTTGATGGAGCCCATCATTACCATTTCATCTTGTTCTTCTGTGAGGGATTCCATGAACTTTGCAAGCTTAGGCATATTCCAGGATCACGCTGTCAACTTTGTGGCATGGAAGGTTAAAAAAAACACTAAATAGTCAGGGCCAAGCTTTAAGAGTATGGCCAAAAATAGCCGCTCTTCCTTCTTTTCAATTCCACACCGTTTTAGGTGCAAAACAAGGGCTTTAAACTTGGAAAAGTAGAGTTGTCGGGATTCGAAGCTACTGGGACTTAGAGAGATAAATTCATTCTTGATTTGATGTCCTCTCATATCATATGTTTTACCAAAAATACCTACAATATTCTTCCACACTTCATTAGGTGATGTCAATCCATCAATATGGTAGAGGAGGTCTCTGGATATGCTTAGACACAGAAGACCATAGGCCTCATCCCTAATGTTGTGCCATTTAATTTTCTCTGCAGCTACATTGGGCTCTACCTCAGTTGCCATAGTCACCCTATAGAGACTCTTCACTCTCAATGGTATCTCCATCTCTATTTTCCATTCAAAGAAATTAAATGGAGTCAAGATGATCTTCTGAGATTGATCCATAACTCTGAACTGTGCCCTTCAACCAACAGAATTTGCTCCCAGTCAAGATGTAAAACCTACAATAGCAATATGGAAGGAGATAAATTTTTCTACAAATCCTCTGATACCATGTGTAAATTGAGCCCAAGTGATAGAACAATTTCACTCACAAAATTTCTAATCAAACATGCAAATTTACACACAAAGGAGACTGAAATTGGAGCATAACACTAATCGGTATTGAATAAGTGTACAATAGCCAAACTTATGAAGTAATAGGCTGTTTTAATATATAACTACATGAGAGATTCGAATTCATAAGGATTCCATTCGAAATAGTAAAAAACTAGGCTTACTAAATCTAGTCAAATCCCCCATAGGTGCATAAAGTAGTTTCCAAATCTACCTAGAGGCTCACCAATTGGCAAATTCAAGTAGGAAAGTTAATAAGTGATGGAAAGAAAACTCATAAATTCTTTTATTAGGAGAAAAGAATGGAGGATAATAAGGGAAAAAAAACAAGTCAACTACACCTAGTCTTACTTTCCGTTTTGCCATAAATCTCAATAAAGCAAGAAACTTAGCAGAAAAAGAAAATATCCACTAGGAAGGATCTGGAATAAAGAAAATATGCTAAATATGGATTCGAGGAGGTTTCCCAAGTGCTCCATGACTCAGTTTTAGCAAGTTTGACTTCTAGGACATGTGGAAGACAACTTGCATAGAGTGGAATATTGGAAACTAGGAAAATAAGACAAAAATGGATTAATTAATGTCTAAGGTAGCTAACTATGGTTTGATTATTCTAACAATGAAATGGTTTTTTCTTTGCAGCATCATGAATGGCATCACAAATTGTAGAATCGGTGTGTACATGTTCTATAGTTGTGCCTGAAGCTATTGGAATTCATCTGCAACAACAAATGGCAAATTATTCCTTTAAGCACATTCTTTGCCAGGATATCCATGTTTCCAGTAACTCTCCTTCAGTTTTGACTACATCCTTTCACTGTGCTCTGAGTTGTTTAATCAATTATTCTTCTTGGGATTTTTCAGAGTCTCTATTCTAGTTCATATAACTTAAGGTTCCATTTTGGGCTTTCACTGTGCTTTAGAATTCTGTTATGGAGCATTGATCTATGCACCCTTAGCCTCAAAGGATCTCTTGCACTGATATCCTTTGAGGCCAAGGAAGTATCCTGCCTTTTTTTAGTCATTAATTCATTCAACTATTGACCCCTAGGGCCCAAAATAAGATTAATAAAATGGTATGTTTGATGCTTATTGTCCAAAACTCTTACAAGATCTACATATAATAAAAGACACAACCATACGTGATGTTACATTCAGGTTCTGCTTTGCAGACCTTCTGGTGTCATAATTATGGAATGCCTTACTTGCAGTAGTTGATCCTTTGAGTATTATTCAAAATAGGTTCTCATGAATAGATCCTTGTGGACCATATTTATAAGTGGTCTATTGTTGATTGGACATTGCTATGTCATTCAGCCACTTGACATTTTGTTGCCTTGTTTGTGCACTTGAATTCAAAGGGAAGTTCATCAAAGTAAAAAAATAAGTTTTGTTTCCATTTACTTGTAATAACGTTTGAAATGTTAGTTGTCAAGAGCGGTACCAAATTATTAACCAAAGGTTGTGACTAAATACAGTTTCTGAAGAACATGATCTAATTGCTATGTTCTAATTGTGATAACTTATTTTTTGTCCAACAAATTGAGTTTGTATATTCTCAGGTGATAGTTCATCAGTTTGTATTTACATATGTAGCATATAGCCATACGTTTAGTGGGCTCTCACTCAGGTTGTAAAATGTATAGGGAAGTTATATAAATGTGATATGGAAACTTTTGATAGTAAATCATGTAGTCCTAAAGATGACAAAGTAGAGATAGACATGAGATCTCCTTTTGAATCAGTCGAGGACGTTGTTAGCTTGTTTGCAGAGAGGGCCATTGGAGATAAAACTACTAAGAAAAGGCCTAAAATTCCAAAAGAAAAGGTGATAATGGAAATATTTTTCATTTATTTTTCTTTTTAAATATGCTTAGCCTTAGATGAAACAAATATAAGTATATAAATACCTTGTTTATTTAATTCCCTAGAGGAGAAAATAAGTTTTAGTTACAATAAAATTCTCTTCTTTAATGGATTTGGTTTCTCTAAAACTGTTCTTTGGGATTTCTAGAGTTGAATATCAAATGAAACACAACTACATCTTCTACAAAAGGACTTAGTTAAGTTAAGAGAACAACTAAAAAAAAATTGAGACAACAAAGTCTCAAGCTCAGGTTGAGCTGGTGGAGGCTAGGAAAGTTGTGGAGGAATTGTCTTGGAAGCGGGAAATGGGAAAACAATTAGTAGAAAAGGCTTGGAAGGCTTCTGAAATTGTTAGGCTCCATGCAAAAGAACTATATGCTGCAATTATAGAGAATCCTAAGGGCGATAGTACATGTTGGAAATTAGCTGCTACACAAAAATTAGTTTATGGCAGCTATAGATGAGCTTGAAGGTGCCAAAGAGGAACTTAGAAAGCTGAAACAAGAGTTCCAAACTTGCATGGAAACCAAGGAATTTTCCAGCAAACATGCAAAGGATGAAATTACTAAAGTAGAAATAAATTCAAGCAGGGAAAAGAAGCTTTAGAAGGATATTGTTGCAGCCATGAATCTCATGCCCTTCTTAAACTGACTTGTATGGAAGCAGAGAAGGAAAGGTTTTCAGTTACATATGAGAGGGAGGCCACATAAAGGGAGGCTTCTGCATCAACAGAAAAAATTAGAAAACAAAAATTGGCAATTCTGCAAGATCTTGGTGTGGCAAAGGATCTAGAAATAAAGCTAGCTGTCACAACAGCTACAGTGGAGAACTTGCAAAATAAAATCAATATAGTAAAGAGTTCAGAATCCAAGGTTTGTAGTGGAATTGAGAATCTTAGGAAGGTGAAGGAGGAGATTAAGAAGGCAATGAAACAAGAGTCTGATGCATGTTCTTCACTAAAATAAAAAACTATAGAGCTTGACCAAGAAAAATTAGATCTCAAGAAGGTAATGGAAGAAGTATCTTCTTTGAGGGATTCTATGGATTGTTTAAAGGAGGAACTAGATAAGAAAAAGAATGAATTTACTGAAGTAAATGAGATACAGGCAAAGGAAGAAACAAGAGCAGCATATCTGAATGCTGAACTTCATAAGGCAAGACTAAAAGTGGAAGTTGTCATTGTTGCTAAAAGAAAAGGAAAAGATGTTGCTATGCATCTCTCTCAAGCTCTGCAATAGATTAATATAGAAACTGAGAAGGAAAAGAAGGAAGCTGAATAAAGAGTAATCGTGTAAAGAAAAATGGAAGCTGAACATGCACACTAATTAAAAAATTAACAAATTTGCACTCCAATTCAGTCAATTACTTTGTAAGGAAATTCAAGTAGATCCAAACCTACTCAGCCCCTTATTTGTAGTAGAGGAACATCCTTTTGGATACCTTGGCATTTGATGCTTTAAATTTACTATTTCACCCACCTTAATGATCCATATTTGCTACAAAAATTCCAATGAATTTAAGATTATGGAGGAATGAAATAGTGGCTTATTGTTTTGTGTTAGATCTCATCCCATTTGATTAACTTATGGTCTATTTTATCCATTAGAACATATATCACTCTTAAAATTCCTACAACAAATCCATACCACTGTTAAATGCCTCTCCCAAAAAGTGATATCACTTTCATTTCTTATTGTTGTCCATCCCCTTTTCCAAGTATGAAAAGTACTATGTTTGTGCTTTGAATGAAAAAACTAAGATGTTGGTCCATACTATTGTTATATTAGATAAATATTTTCTTATTGTTTCCACATGGAAACTATTGTAATAACCCAAATATGTAAGTAATGGTTCAAGTACTCCATTAAGGTATCAATTTCTTGTCTCAATACCCTGCTTTGTGCATTGGTTGTCCCCATATCTAACACCATCCATAAAATGTGTATATATTGGTGTCTATTTTGTCTATTTTTGTTCCCAAAGTCTTCTAATGTACTTGGTTCTTACAAAAAGATAATAGATCCAAGAACATTTTGGCATTAATATAGTAGTTTAGAAACATTATCTTGTTTTGTGTATATTGGGGAAGCATTGTTCTATTTACATCTTTGAGAGGATGGCCCCAATACATTCAGTCCATATGGTTATATTGTTATCCATCCTTACATAGATTTGAAAGTGTGGCTTTGTGCTCTTATCTTATATACATTTCGGGTCACTGAAGGCATATGATATAAAGGTTAAGAGTCTAAAGTAATATCTCATTTTTGTCATCAACCACAAGACTATTTGGCGGTCTAAATAGTAATCTAAATATTGTTTTTTATATTAGATTTGAGGAAGCCACACTCTATATTCTCAATGCCTCTTATTCATTGATGCATGGTAGGAGCAGTTGCTACAAGTCCTATTAGAAGAGACCACGTGGCTGCGGAATAGTCCAACACATGGAGCAAACAGGGCATGGGATATAGTTCTATAGTACAATAAGTGGGAAATAAAAACGTGAAACTTGGAACTCTATGAAGTGGGAGAAAGGACATTTTATCCTAGCATAGCAAGTGGTTCATCTTGGGGAATTTTGAAGCCATGTATCATTAACTAGTAGGATAATTTTTTAGAATCAACAACTTTGAAGTGGGGAGCGTGACTTAAATATTCACTCTTGTGGTATGTATGTTCTATTTATGTTAATTGAAATCTATAGATTTTGTATTAAAAGAAAGTTGTAGATGCACTGTAAAACTAGTTACTACATTTATTCAGAGAGTGTAGTCATGAGAAATTAAAATATATGAAAATTGACAGATGTCTGTCTACAGCGAGCATTACCCTTACATTTTTCTTCACAAAATTCAATGCCTTACTTCAATATAACTGACTTAATACTATTATCAAGTAGTAATAGACAAAACCTTAATGTTTCAGTGAAATTATTGTCCAGTGTGGGCTTCTAGCTGATCCTCTGCTTCGAACACTAGAGTTGTTTCTTCATTTTCCATATCTCCATGTCTCTATTGGATTGTATATTCCTCCATAGGAACTTCCTTTGTGGAGACGACTAGGTCTTGATGGGGAGAAGTATTTGAATTTGAACATTTGTATCAGTCTAAAACTACAACAATTTTCTTTATTTGTTCACCTTATATTGCCACTTTGACTTCCAGCACTAAATTTTGAACTAGTTGAAATTGTAATTGTGAAAACAATATATTGTTGAAATGGGATACTACTACTTGAAGATATTCAGTCTTATGCACCATCTTTCTTATTACCGTGCAATTTTTTTCTATTTTACATGAAATATGACTTATATTCCTATGACCATCCATTGTAGCAGAGGTAGTCTCACAACTTTCTAAATTTAGGACGGTTTCCACCTAGAGCAATGAGGAATGCAGTCTCAAAATAATGGATACCCAAGGGCTCAAATGTTCCTAAAAAAATAGACAAATTGAAAATCAAGTTGGATTACATTCTCCCACGTCCCAAAATGCCTTAGGTCAACATGCTGGACCGTTGCAATGAAGAAGATCCCAAATTTTTGCCAGTCTATTCTGAGATTTGGTGTTTTCTTCTAGTCTAAACTGCAAAACCTCCTCACATATTTCCTCAAGTATGCATATACATCCACTGCTTCCCCTTGATGCTGATCTATTTGGAGTTCTACAGATCTCTACTCAACTACTAGGATGCAGAGTAGTGTTGATGGAATGAAGAAATACCCCAGAAAAGCTTGATATATCCCACCTTTGCTACAATAATCCATCTCATCGCCCATAAATTCAATCCCTGCCCAAGCAAGGATAAATCAGGGAGAAGTTAAACTCCATTTCATGTGGCATGGTGAAATTTTCAACTTGTCCTGCAATTGGAGGTGCATGCAGTTCCTAATGTTTATATTGTCAATATTCATGGGTGAAAATCAGTGATAAGATCTGCATATTGTTCTAGAAATCCTTGATTCTATAGCATACCCTTATTTTCCATTGAATCTGTTTCATTGTTTAATGATCAGATTCATCAAAGGATTTGATAGTATTCCCCAAGTCAAAATACTTGCAATTCTTTCAATTCTAGGTCTAGAGATCATTCTTGCAAGACATTACAGTGCATAGGGAGTCAAGTCTCTAATTTTTCAAATGATAATCGTCGAGTCTCCATTAGAAATAATTTTATGAATCTTCCTGGCTCTTAGAATTTTTATCACTTGATTTAAAGCTAATGCTTTTGTGTTATTATAGGTGGTCAATGTTAATTCTTCTATGGTTTTATAGGTGGTCACTATCTAGGATCATTATCTCAGCTAGGACCCCTAAACTTTCTAGCTTCAAATTGGGCAAGCACAGAACCCAAAAAATTCATCAAGGCCATGTTTTTTTATCTAGATGATACGTTGGTCTTGACCCATGCTGCTGATAAGGCAGCCCACATGCCAATCATGAAGCTACTCAGTCAGCACCACCCCTTGCTCGATCAGTAGGTCATCATAGACACCTTCGTTAAGGGTTTCATCACTCAGCCCTAAGATCCCAATAACCAGGTCTCTGAACCCTTTCCCCATTTCTTCTTTGTAATTAATTTTCCAATTTTGTTGCACCTCAATGTGTTATAACATAATTGGATATTATGTAGGGGATTCAAACTTTTAATTGGGTATTGCTTAGGGAAGTTGGATATCCCTTATAAATTTAGATTTTATGAAACAAATTTGTTGAAGTTTCAGATTCATGTGATTGAATGGAGGGCTTAGATATATTGCAGGGCTCTGGAAGAGTAAACCTTCTTTATTTCAGTAAATATTGAGTACTTCATTTAGAATATAGTTAAAAGATTTAGGTAAATGGGTGGAGTAGATATCATATGATTCTAACTGTTGTTAACTTGCACATAGGATATGCAGCACTACTTTGACACTATTGAAATGACTTCATTCCAATGGTCCCCAGGAGTTGAAGCAGTAACTTGCCATATGCTATGTAAACACCTTGTTTATCCACCTTCAATTTTGCTTTGTTATAATTTATCTTGATATTTGATTTCTATTTTTCTATCATGAAGTTCTGGGTTCAAATGTAAGTCTATGTTTATTGCAGGTTATACCTTTTTCTATTGTCATGCTTTACCAATTCAAAATTTCACTCACAGCAGTCCAGGTAGCCAGAGCCACTCTCAAGATGACCTTTCCCTAAGTGGGGTGAATAGGATAAAATCCCATTAATTTGATTCTATGTGTCATGAAGAAAAGACATACCTTACTCCTGTGGGTCTCAGATATGCGCTAGAACATCATTTAGAAAATGTGGGCTTATTGCAGTAGTATTAGTGATCTTCCCTTGCCAATGTCCCTAGCTTTGAACCTTGGAATGACATAAACCACCATACTCTCAGAAAATTTATATGTTTGGAAAATTGGGCTTATTAGAAGATGATCCAGTCAAACATTTTATTTTCAATATTTGGAATTTTATAGATTAAATGGGTTAGGATGACTCTTGTATCATGAACTAATGGGGTTGGCCAAAACTTATAATTCCTGTAGTGAGAAAAATTAGAGAAGTTTATGTACCAGCACAAACTCATCTAAAACAAAGTCTTAGTTGCCCCTCAAAGTTGCAAAGCTTGAGGTTGCATCCAATGAATTCCAATACTTAATATGTTGGAATTTGTGTGAATATGAGATATACGTCCTTGAGCTTTGCGGGCTCATGTTGCATATTATACCTTCTTTAGATCTTGGTTTAGATGAGTCTGTGCATTGTCCATATTCAATGCACCCAAGGCTCCGTCTATATTCAATGTACTGTTACATAAAGTAATGATAGGTTTCCCATCTCCACTCAAGCTATATGAGCACCTCAAATCTCTTGGTGCAAAATTTATCTATTTTATTACCTATTAGAGAAATCATTAAAATGAAGTCCAGTTTAGACTTCGGGATGGATTTTTAAGATGGAATAAAGAATGGTTACAAAATAATCAAAGATCCTATTTACAGATTTTGAACAAGGGAAGATCAGAGTTTCTAGGGTTTCATTCCGTGTTACATGGGGATGCATTCCCCAGGGTCAGGGATGCACCCCCCTCACTCCCCATGACCCGAGGACTTGGGGGATCCTTGAGAAATATTTCTCCTCGTCCCAATTTGATGAAACTTGAGGAAACTTAGGGGGGAGCTCGTTCCCCTATTTTGAATCATGGACCGATGAAGTGGGGGCATCCTAGGCACTCTAGTGGTAATGGTAATATTAAATTCTTAGTATTATTTTCCTTATCTTTCATTTTCTATCATTTTACTTAAATTTTTAACATTACAATTAATTTATTCATTTTTATCCATAGTTCAGTAAATTATATCAAAAGGAAATTTGTGGTAGGAGTTTTTGAGAGTAGTTCCAACCTCATTGGAGTTCATATGCAAAAAGTAGCATTTTATATCCCATTCAGAATTCAACAGTCTTCATAGTTTTTGGGATTTTTGGATTGCAATGTTTCCACTAGATTTTATCATGTATGAGGTTAAGGGATTGTCATTTAGTCAAGCACATCAACCTCTCTATGTACCTTGATGTTGGTGGTGTTGATTGTTGAACTCCTTTATCATGACCTTAATCAATTTGTACCCTTTAGTCAAGCAAAATCACTTATTAAGCATGGGGAATTTTTTCTAATTCTACCTTATTTTAATGCTTGGTTTAGAAAGTTTCATCGAAATTGTAGGGTGTTGAGTAATGTCCTTCGAGGATCAACTTCAAGATTCAAGGTAGAGTCATCGCCTAAAATCCTAGAGGAGGGGGACATAGGGCGCTATTGATGAATAGGATCCCAATATAGGATTAATAGTTCACTCTTGCATAATTGTATGTTGGACTCGAAATCCTCAAATAATGTGATGCCCTCTTGAATCATGAAGAAATAGGGTCCTTGGGTCACATTTCCCCATTATAACATCTATGCCATCAATTCACACAATATTGAAGTGTATTGAATCATTGAAGAATTAGATTGTATTTATAGGGATCAAGTTAACTTGTATTTACACGTGATGAATTGTTATTGCCGAGATTTATATTTTTTATAATTTTTATGACCCCCCACCCCCCTCGAATTTCCCAAAAAATTGGTGGTGGTCTCCATACATCCCCAATGTGCATTTCCCATGTCCTAGAAACTTGGGGGAACATTAGCTTCATTTTCTTTTTCAATAATTCAGTTTTCAAAACCAGGCAGAGGCAATGACCTAAATGAAAAATCCCAAGGCTCCACATAAGCTGTGGAATACTTCAAACTGTTAACAGGTTGTTCTACATGAGCATATATTTCGGAAGAGCTAATCTCAGAACATAGGAGAATGACTCCTAAATACCATGGAAACCCAAATCAAGGGATAGTTTCTTGGCTAAAATGTCCACTTCCATCTCAGGATAATCTCAAATATATCCAGAATCTTGAATCGAGACATGATTTTAAATTGGTTTATGTGCTTCAACCTCTACAGAGCCTAACCTAGAAGTATTTTTTAGTTTTTTTATGGCGACCATGCAGTTAAGTTTTAAGTTAATCAAATTTGTATAGCATGAAATTGTGAGAGATTCCTTCAATAATGGATGATTCCTAAATTTGAACTTTATATCTGTGTAGATGGTCAAGAAAATACTACTCATTGGAATTAAAGTTGGCATCATAACCAATGGCCATCTGAAGGTGAGATCAAAACATTGCCTCTTTGTAATGATTTGAAACTCATAATGGATCATGGTTTCTATAATTATAGTTTTCTACCAATTTTTCTTATAATCTAGCTGATTTATCAGGTTCAACATGCAAAATGTTTGGCTTGCCGAGCAGATGAGATTTTCAACATAATTCTGGATGGTGGAGGTAACTTAGATATAAGAATCTATGCTTTATAACTTTTTTCATTTGTGCTTTCTCTAGCTATCGTAAGTCCTCTTTGTTAACTCATAACTCTCAATCTATGTTTTAATTTTATTTCCCAACCAAAAAAGTAGATGAATTTCCTCAGTTATTTAATGGAGCTCTATGAGTCTGAACATGTGACTTTTGAAATCAGCATAAACTGAACCGTTCATTTTTTATCTACAGAGGATATTCATGAAAAACCCCATAAAAGCATATTTTTGAAATCCTATGAGCTTGTAGGATGCATGCCTGAGAAATCTATCGTGATGGGAGATTACCTTAAAATAGACATCCAGGTCTTGTATTTCAAGCTTGTCCTTGTATAGAACAAAGACAAACAAATGTATCTAGCATAAATTTTTAGATAAATGAGATCCATTGTTTTGATCCTTCATATGGTAGGTTTTCGGTTGATAGTTGTCTTGACCCTTTCTTTTCTTATAATTTATGTTCTCTGGATAATGCTTTTTAATACGCATCTCTAGATGTATCATGATGGGAATCTGTCCTAATCTTTTCCCTTAAATCTAGTTTTATGTTTCACAACAAATAGTTATGTTTCCATATTTCAGGGAGGTGAAAATGTAGGTTTTCTAGCAACTGTATGGGTCAACATTCATGGTCTAAATGGTCCCCATCTAGGAGTAGCAAAACCCACTTACACTATTAGGAACATTTGTGAGCTTCCTGAGGTTCTACCCTTTTATTAACAAGAGAGGTTTTTCCACCATATTATATGTTTGTATTCATTTTTTTTGTCACTGGTTATCTATCCATGATTGAACTAAACTGAAAATTTGGCTTTGTTTGCAGCAACAGAGCAACTTTCTTGCCATTTTGTTAAATCTTATACTTCTCAATTGAAATTCTTTTGATAGCATCTAGGAAAGAACCTTTTGGAAGGAAATGAAATCATATTGCAAGTATGCAATTGAAGCAACTTACAACTACTATCAATATTTATGGTTGGTTGTTTTATATCTGTTGTATAACATTTTGGAATGTATAATTAGCATCTATGTTGTATTTCACCCAGATGTTGTTGTATGAAGATAAATTTAGGTGTATGTTGATGATTGTCCACTATATTATGGTTGCATAGGTGTTCTTGGTATAGTTATGTTTTGTTTTAGATATATTATGCACAAAACGTAACAATGAGTTCATATATTAGAAAGTTAAAATAGGTGATGTATCTGGCCAAAAATAAATTAGAACAAAGCCAGATCTCTTTTTAGTACTGCAAACCACTGTTAACCAACTAAAAGAAGAATACTATACTCTGGCCATTTTGTTGTTAATGACAAAAAAACATAATATAGCAACTACATCTTTAAGGCTGCAATTGATTGCAAAGTTTGCTAAGGCACATGACACTTAGGAGATGTGGTGAAGGATTAGTAACATTGTAATAATAATAGATTATTAGATACCATGTAAGTAAAAGATGTGTCCTTTTTGTTTCTAATTTTTAATCTCTCTGAGGCAAGTAAGGTAAATTAATTTTCCCTTTCCTTGGTAATCTTGTGTTTCTGGTATCATGTTTATGGTCAGTTAAATGATATTTCTTCTATATATAGGATACTTTTTGTCTTGTGCTCTCTTGCCTTTATTTACTATGGCTATACAATAGCTTTGAGTTTCACGAATTGTTTTTTTAAGGATTCTTATAGAATTTTCCATAGAGATCATCACAGTTAAGTTTATCATTCAGTTCCTAGGTGTCTAATATGAAATTTCCAGAAGATAATGGTGGTGATTCCACATTAAATATAGAGATATTAAGCAGCTCACATGCTAGAGTTAAAAATTTTCAGTAAAGTATCAATATTTCATTTTTCCTGGTCGAGGCTATCAATCTTTTTGAATTATTGCATAATTTGTTATATAGCAAAATCATAGCCCACCCAAAATGTAGGGATGTCTGTAAAGCATTTTGTTATGGAAAAACCTGACTTAGTTTGTTTGTTTCTCAACTCCGTGGGGTTCTATGCTTCAGGTAGGTATCTTTTTTTCTGTATTTCATTTGAAATTTTAGTGAGTTTATTGACAAATATTCTAATAAATTCATTTACAATTTTAGCGTTGAAAAAAATGTGTTAGGCATTTGTAGTGGCATTCCAAAGAATCAAGAATACTTTTTCATGGATAAGAATCCATGGGGTTTGAATTAAAATCAATTTGAATAATTTGAGAATTTGGAAACAAAAATGGGAAAAAGAGCGGATAGGTTAGGATAGATTAAAACTAAGGCCTAATGCTTTAGAGCACAAAATGAAGCATGTACTAGCTGCAAATCTAATGGTGGGAAAGTTTTCCACCTTGTTGGATAAAGTGCCCACCTTAGGATGTGCATTCAATGCAGGTTGAGTAATTTCCTCTCTGATGCTGCTAGTGACATATCTTAATTTGTGCAATGACAAATCAAGCAATAGAAAGGTTGGGTTTCTACATTCAATCCTATAAAAATTTTCAACTAGAAGCTAGTTGTTAGTATCTTCCAAAAACATTGCCAGGATGCAAATATAATGAGTCATAATTGTCTAATTTAATAATAGGAAATTCAGTATTTGAAATTTGTTGAAATATGAATTGATATTCAAATATTGCATTTTGTTGAAGGTGGAAATTATTATTACTTAGTGCTGCATGATGTAGTTTCAAAAGAAGTACCTGTGATGGAATCAATCAGCGTGTAGAATAATAGATCCTACTATAACAGCCTAATAGTAGCCATCCCAATTTCAACTCCAACCAGTCTAGAATGTACAAAGAAGAAACTTGCAACATGATGTTTTAATTCTATAAAACATTGCCAAGGATGAAGCTTGCAACATACACCCAATGTTTTAATTCCAATGTTTTAAGTAGATATCTTAACTTTATTGGAAAATAATGAATATTATACTTTTCTGGATGCATTCTCCACCATTTCCTAATTTTTTTCCAAGTCAACAAGTCAGGATCCCAGCCAAATAGGGACATGAATGGATATCCTAGATAGGGAAAATTGTACATATCTCTTGGGAATTAGTTTATCATAAATACTAGTTAATGGTAAGTTGTAATAGTAATGATTATGTAGTTTGTAGATTGCTATCTATCATAAATTTGTTTGAATATCATCATTGTCAAGTAATAACAACTTCTTAAAGGGTGTTAGCTCAATGGTAGAGCACCTACCTAATTATAGGTAGGAACTTGGTGGTTCGATTCCTCCATGCCCTATCATAAATTTGTGACTACAAAAACGACTAAATTCGCATATATACGACTATTAGTAGCTAATTTCCTGTATCTTAGTCGTATTTATCTTAGTCATTAATATGTTATCATCTAGTAGTTTATTTAGTTGTATATTTGGTCATTAATTGTTGCAATCAATGACTAAATCGATGACTAAATCAATGACTAAATCCGTGACTAAATCAATGACTAAATCATTGACTATTAATGACTAAATCATTGACTATAAATCACTAAATCAATTACTAATAAGTCAAGATATTAATGACTAAGTGAAATACGACTAGCTATAAGATAGTGGAAATTAGCTACTATTAGTCGTCGACTCAAAAATAGTTGTTTATAGCCTGATTTTAGTCATTAATTTCTCAATTTGTACTAGTACATTACCTTCAACAAGGATATTTACCAGAGCATTGGAATTCTAAACAACAAAGGGCACTTCATTTAAAGTCATCATGTTACCAAATAATTGACAGATTTCTTTTTAGGAATAACTATGATGTGGTATTTGTGAGGTGCCTCAAACAAGAATATGTCTCTAAAGTTGTGAAAGAATTGCATGATGGACCTACCAGAGGACATTTTTTGGGAGATACTATAGCTCATAAGATTCTACGAGCTCGATATTACTAGCCAACATTTTTTATGTATTTTCATGCCTATGTAAGAAAGTGTGATGTATGCCAAAGAGGCGGGGAAAGACTAGCAAAAGAGGCTAGACCATTGCAACCTGTTATTATTTCAAAGCCATTTGAACAATGGGGTATTGACATCATTGGAGACATTAATCCAAATTCTTTATCACAACACAAATATATCCTCACAGCTACTTATTGCTTCATGATATGGGTAGAAGTAATTCCATTACGTAGTGTGAATGAGGATGTGGTCATCGACTTCTTGCAATAAACATGACTAGGTTTGGGGTTCCAATTTCACTAGTATTTGATAATGCATCTTATTTTTCATCAATTAAGCTAACTAAATTTGCTAGTGAAAAAGGAATCAAGTTGCATTATTCTTCAAATTATTATCCACAAGCTAATGGGTTATCCAAATCAACTAATAAAAATCTTATCATAATTTTCAAGAATACTATTATAGAAAATATGAAAATTTGGCATACAACTCTTCCCAATGCATTGTGGGAAAACAGGGTCACCCCCAAGAATTCCTTAGGTGTGTCACCTTACACTTTGTTTTATGGGAAAGAGGCTATCCCACACCCAAAAATTTGACTCCCATCCTCTCAATTATCCCAAGCCTCATGAGGATCTGGTAGCAAAATTCTACAAGCTTGAATTAATACATGGTTGAAACTTGAAGAGTCTAGAATCAATTCCAAAGAACGATTTAAACACCAACAGGAAATTATCAAAAGATGGTTTGATAATCATAAGTCTAGGAAGGGAAGCGTTGAGAATGGATACCTTGTTCTTAAGTGGGTTCACCCACATGGTGGAAAGGGAAAGCATACAAAGTTTCACCAGCTATGGGTTGGCCTATTTCAGATTGTTAAAAATTTAGGCCCCTCAACTTATAAGTTACAGGATTTACAGAGGTGGGAGGAGAACCTTCCTGTTAATGTTCTGGTTCTCAAACCCTTTTCACCTAGTACCTTAGAGGCATATTTGTACATAAATACAATTTTTCTTTACTTATTTTCCTGCCTTTCAATTGTTGTTTTGGATTTAATTTAGGTCATTCGATTTTGGTTTCAAAAAGAGCATCTGTTTTCTTTTGCTGATTTTCTTTAGTTAAATTTTTCTTTTTGTTCCAAAATAATCCAACTCAATCTTTTGCTCCTCGTGGGACATTGGAATATGAACAAATTGCCGAATGTTTGAATCCAAGAACTGCTCATTAGAAGTTATTGCTGCAATTTTTTTAATCAAAACACGATTCTTTAATTCGATAGACTACCGAAGGGAAGTTATTTTAAGAATAGATTGAAGTCCTATTTAAACCCTGTAACATAACTGAGGTAGATGAGGTTTAGAATAGTATTTTGGGGATCCATCCACTTTCACACTAATATTTGTCCTATACATATTGTCGCAAAAGACACACGGAAAGGCAACATAACGAAAAGGTGTATGGTATTCAAAATAATCCCATGCCACAAAATGGGATCCAAAAGGCTTATTATACAGAGTCAAAATTCCTAAACAAAAAATATGTATCAAAACGATATACCAAAGAAATAAATCAGCAAAGTGATTGGATTGCTCAAAAGAGAATCTTTGTTCGTTCGTGAGTTGAAACAAGTCATCACTCACACAAAGGACATTGTGGATGGAAGAAACCAAATCAAATCTCAAAATTAAAAGGAGTGATCAAGGAAGACTCAAAAGAAAAATGTCTTAAGAATGAAAAGAATGCAAAACACAGGAATGAGGAAAAAATGAATTCATATGTCTAACTCCGCCATGATATTGTGGTGTCATATCCTGCAGCAACCAAATACAGAGGTAAAATGAATCTCACATTTTTAACCCAAGAGAGTTATCAGGGCTTCTAATCCTAGTTACCATACCCCAAGGAACTACAATCACTGTGATGTTCTGAATCTTACATTCCTAGAAAATTCTAGACTCTTAAATAATCTTGAAAGAAGCTTGAGCTAGTTTACTCTAATCAAACTCCATATAGCAGTTTTTGTTTTGAAAAGATAGTGTTTCAGAGATATCTATTCACTAATTAGTCGACAATTCTTTCTCCTACAACCACTACCCCAAAAAGTTTATGATTTTAGGTTTCTAGCTTCTAATTTTTAGATTTTAATCTTTCTTAGACTGCTTTTGCGCTCTGAAGATCCTATCCATGACTTAGTTTATTTTGAACAAGTTAGAAAATCCTTTTTTCAAAAGATAGAAATCAAGTTTTTCACCTGATGTGTCAGCTGAACTCATAAGGTCTGGCAAACACCTCAGACAAACTCATATTTTCCTTCCAATTTTTTTCCTATTCTATTGAGTTCAGAAACATTTGTTGAGTTTGTCGATACATCGATGAAAATTGGTCTTTACAGCCGACATTATCGACATGATGATCTTCTCCTTAGTGATAGGTTTTTGGAAAAACTCATTTTTTATAGTCGTTGTGTCGACAGAAATTATGTTTTTTTGTCGACGCATTTCTTCAGAGGGTTATTTGAAGTGAGTCAGAAGTCACTTCTAATTTTTACTGATGATATCATCACGTGCACCCAACACTATTGACAGGTCTCATGTTTTTTTGTCAATGCATTTGTTTAGATATTTTTTCTTCGAATGATATTGCCAAGTGGATCCGGTAGTATCGTCCTAGCTAGAAAATTAAATTGAAGTTATCGATAGAAGTGCAGGTTCTCTTCCCAAATTTTCTTCTCCGGGATTTTGGTTGATGTCATTGACATGAATCATGTTTTCATGCCGATACATTCGATTGGTCTGATTGTTTGCAACTGATGAGATTTTTGTATTTTTTCCGATGAATTTTTTTCAAGAGTTTTTTATGAGTCTCCGTGATAGTGTAGGAATAACTCCAATTTCGAAGTTGATACGGTCATGGATTGTTTTTTCTTTCACTGTCGATTGAAGTTTTAAGGATTTTTTCAATAGTATTGTTGTCAAAAGGATTTGTCAATTGGCGATCAATAATGTCAGAAATACTTCATGAGTTCAATCGACGCGGTCACGGGAAGCTTAGTTTTCCTTGTTGATTAAGAAAATTTCTCGATGGGGCTTATAGTTTTGGCACCAAATGACGTTTTTCACATGCGGTCCATAATTCATCTAGTGACTGCATTTATTACTATTTTCATGATTTTTTTTTCTATATAAGCCTAGGAGTTTTTTATAGACTATTACCGTTTTCCATTTGGAGCACTCCCAACAATGATTTCCACCTGGAGTTTACACAACTTTTTGAGCCAAGCTTTTCACCAGTTTGCATTCTGTTGTCTTCTAGGTAAGCCTCGAACCTCATCATGGTTTCATTTTGTTAAAAATTGTTTGGTAAAATGGTGTTTTGGGGGATTTATCATTTATGGGGTTATGGTTTTACCTATGTCGTAGTGGTTTAAGGTATTTCCTAAACCTCATAAGGCTTCATTTTTCATTTTTTGGGCTCACTCACCTATGGAGGTTTACCCCAAGTCGATTCACGCCAGAATCCTTAGCATCCCTGATTTTTTTTGCTATCTTGGCCATGGTATTTTCACCTACTCCTCACCATGTGTATTCACTGCTTAGGCCATGGGTGTTGGTATGTCATACAGTTGGTATTTCATTGGTTATTTTTTTTCCAGTCAAGCATTTCAACGACTGTTCCTCCTCTGGTTTATGTTGATGTGAAGTGATAGGGGAGGGTACCATCATTGGCTAGCGGAGGGTTTCAATATTTTTATTTGGGTTGTTGAGACATACTAGGGTTCATGTTTCCCTTGTTTTGAAGGTCATGAAGCCGCCGATTGGGATTTCGTTTGCTTCTGATAGGAGAATCCCTTGCATGTTCATGTTTAGAGAAGAGTGTGTGGGTCAATCCTATAATAAAAAATAGTTAGGAAATGTCTAGGTTGAGCTTGATTGAAAGCACCAGGTGACTAGTTTTCAAAACCAAAGGTCTAAACTCCATGGCAGCATGTGGAACTTGCATTTGAACTAATCCATCTTTGACCTAATCTACACCTTATTATGTTTGAAGTAACTGGATAACCTTTTCTTTATATCACAAGGCCATTTGAGATGTTCAAATATGAGTCAGTAAATACATTTTTATTTCTCTCCATCATATTCAACACCGAATGCAATCTTATGTTTTGTTATCTAGGTTTCATTCATTATCTTACATCTTAATAATAGTTGTTCATTTCAGTATATTCTATTAATGATGAATATATGTTGTTTGATCATAGTAACTCTTAAGTTATTTCTTGTTATGTGTGTGTTGTAGCCTCAATCCTCATACAACACCATGCCAAAGAAAGGAAAAAATAAGGATAAGGTCATGGGAGTAGTCTCATACATAGATATTTTTCCCAGAATGGAGATTATATACTAGGATACGAAATTTGTCATAGGAGTTGAACCAGAATTTAAATGGGGACATATTTATCAGATGATCAAAGGCCATAACGTTCTAGATGTAGGCTTGGAAGAGATACCATTGTATGTGAACATAAGAAAAATCGCAATCACAAAAGTAGCTACACACCCTGAGATTTTCCCTTGTGCCGAGGTGATAAGATGGACCCTACCTCAGGAAGATGCAACTACTATGATCATTTCAAACATAGAAGGAAAACCTTTTGCTTCCTTCAGCCCCTCCTATATAACCAAATCTTGTAAGCTACCATCAAACCAAGTTCATATGATAGATGGATGGGCAAGGGATCTCGATTTAGATGTGTTCGACTGTGCTAAACGAATGATGATATTTGGGAAGTGGTTTCTCCAAAAATCCTCAAGAGAGTATGAGACTTCCAGCTTGCACACCCTATACCAAATCATAGCTCTAATGCTAAATCGTATCTTTGGCCAAGAAAGCGGGAGGTTCTATAAGCAGGAAGTCCTATGGGAACATTAGTATTTTAGTTTTTACAAGACCAATTGTGAAGAGTTTTTGTTTCCATTGTGTGAACTAATTTTTCTTAAAGATTGCAATTGCATGTCTGAGGAGCAATGGAGACTGTAAGTGAATATAGAGATTACTTTTTCTCCAAGGAAGTTTTGTATTTGAGGATGTATGGGGGATCCCAGGCTCCTTCACTACTGCCAAGATACGCCATAGATTATGTCATCCATGAGGAGGTAGTGATATAGTTGTACATAGACAGGTTTGGGGACTTCTTGTTTGATATGAAGAAATTCATCTACCCACTGCTGCCATTTTGCATTGGTAGATATAAATTTACTAAGGTGAAGAGTGCCCCTAACTTTGTAAGAGAGCTAGAAAGCTTCCATTTCAGGGAGAAATGTTTCCGCAGAAACGACTCTTGGGACAAGGTTTAAAAATATTATGCATCGGTAGGGGTACATTTTGAATACTCCCATAATTTTTACAAAGATGAGGAGACCTGAGGATGTTACAGAAAGGTCATGTAACTACTTTGAACAAATGATTCAAGAAGAAAATCATGACTACGGGAGGGAAAGGAAGCAACAATAGCACCATTGAATAGTAGAAATAGAAAGAAGAAGTTTCCAAGAAGAAGGAAGAGGAGGCCAGAAGGTTAGTTGAAGAAGATGAGAAATTATTAGCTAAGGAGGCCCAAACGAAAAATAAAGAAGAAGAACAAAGGAAAAAGGAAGAAGAATAACAAAGGAAAAAGGAAGAAGAATAAAGGATGCAAAAGGAATCAGCTGATAGAGAAAGGAAAGAGAAGGAAGACCAAGACAAGGAGAATTTGGAACAGGATACTTCCTAGGATAATCTAGCAGATCCTCCTTCTACATTAGGAGACACAATAAAAGGAGGTCACCTCCCTCTTGTAGAGCTAGGGTTAGTGCCCTTTACTCCATCCAAGCATCATGGAGTTGCATGCCTCGATAAGGCAGTCTTCAACTCTAAACAAAAAACTATTGTTCGAAGGTCAAAAAATAGGTTAAAGGTTGGTACCTAGCCTGAGGTAGTCATAGTTACTAAAAGACCTATCATGAAAGGTACCTATGAATATCCAAAACTAATGGCCTCGATCAACATCATAGCTTCTCAAGTGAATACCTATAATATTGACAGATTGAAAGAAACTCCAGATCAATACAAAGAAAAGATGGCAAAAATGAAGGATACTCTTATCAAAGAAAGACGATAAATGAAGAGGAAACATGAGGCCACTCTTTCATAATTCGAAAGACTCTAGGAGGCCTACCAAGTTTTAGAATCAGAAAAGGAGGCCTTGGTGCTTTCAAATACCATTGCTGAGGGAGAAAAGAAAAACTTTGAAAATAAGATTTCATAGTTAGAGGCACAAAAGGCTACAACTGATCAACAAGTGGAAGAGATAAATGCTTGAGTAGTAGAGCTGGAGGCAGGAAACAACTCATTGGAAATTCAGCTCAAGGTAGAAAATGAACGACATGTTGATATCACTCCTTTTCGAGAGCAAGCCCTCCTAATCAGGAGGAAAATATATCAGGTCCAACTAAATCTTGTAGAAGAGGTTTATAACTTTTAAATATGAAGAAAAAAGATTGCAAGAAATTTCAGCAATCTCAACTAATTTCAGAACAAGGACACTAGAAGTTACATAAATTATGCAGGGTCAATTGACTTGGATAGAAACTAATGTCGCATTTCCAGAGCATTTACCACAAAAGACTACTGAGAACTTGAAGACAGAATTTGAACTCCTGGATTTTAGCAGCAAGGCTGCTGCAAGATTGACCATTGGGGTCGGGAAAACTTTGGAGAGGTGTATGTATTTTTATAAAAAAATGCTCACAGCACATAATAGATGTCAAACCTCTACAGCAAAAAGAATCCAGCATTTTCCTCACCAAGAGGGACATTTGGAATACCTCTAGGACAGATTGGAGAATGACCAGATTGGCATACAACAAATTAAAGGTATCACTGAGAAAGTGGTAAATATTTGGGTTGCACAAGCCATGGTCAGTAACTTCCTTCTGGAAGACCAGCTCTGGGTAACTCCACCCAAAGCAGCAGAAGTAAAGTCACAACTACCCATAGATGAAGTGACTGCTAGATTGTTGGAGCCTTTGGATTTCAATACCATCGATGCAGAAGCTGCTGCATGAAAAGAATTTATTCGAGGAGCAATTGGGTCATCCTAAGTTTTGTCTTGTTTTCATGTGGAACGTTTTGTAAATTATATTATCTTATTTTTATTTTCCTAGTGCAAGTCACTAGAGGACAAATTTTGTAAGTCGAAAAGTCAAGGAAACCCAAAAGACAAGGGTATCCCAAAAGTCATTTGTAAAATGTATAATTAGGGATAGAATAGAGATTAGAAATGGAATTTTCACTAGTGCATACATGTTGTTATTTGTATGAGAACTATTTATTTTATGAATAAAGGAGAATCAAATTTTGCTGGAGGAAGGCCTATGCAAGTTTCAAATGGATTGTGTGGAATGCTAAATGCTAAACTATTTATGTTTTAGTCAGCGATACAACTATTACATCGTTCTAACATGATGAATTACTTCTGTGTTTTATGAATGATTTTACTTTCTGTTAGACATCTTGTGCATATGAATGAGTAATGAATGTGTCAACAAAGAGAGCTATATTTGTTTATAGTTTTTGTTGTAACTATGTATATATAATTTGAAAAACTACCTGTAGGATTCCACAAGCATCATTACAGTACATTAATCTATTAAATATAATATTTTCTCCCCTTGGGGATAGGGTATATTAGATTAGAGTAGGTTAGAATATGGTATATTTTCTTAACTTAGATGTGATTGAGGGGAAAGAGTGATACGACGACAGGTAAGAACCTACACATCACGAATTGAGGCTCTTTCTCACCAGTCGCTTGCATTTAATTTAGGCACTTGCATTTCATATTAAAAATTAAAATTATATAAATGGTGGACTGGGCCGCAAACATTAAATAGACTTAAAAACTTATTTTAATTATACGGTAGTTGGGACGATAACCAAACGGATTCCCCATTCCAAACAATAAACGATCTAATTGGGAATGATTATTGGGGAGAATACCTACTGTCGTTACCTGGGATTTTCCAGGCATCAACAGGGCCTATTTATAATAAGCATGAGGGAGATAACCCTCAAGGTCCAAAAATAACCCTATAAGATGAACCGTCATAAATTTTCATCCCTAAGGTGCTTAGTTGAATAGCCAACTTCCTGGGGTCATATCTTTTGCATATGATCTCTTATTTGGGTGTGCCATAGCCCGTTCAAAACATATATTCAAGAATTAAATCTTTTGACTAGATTCTAATGCATTCCATTGAAAACTATAGGAAAAAAAACTAGGAAACTGCCAAATGAACAATTGTTTTGATCCAGTGGAATAGGTGGGTGAAAAATGATATCCATCGGGATTAATACTCCCCTCTTATGAATCAATGGTATCCATTGCATCAAATCACATATCATATCTCAAACTGTGTGTTGAGATGATATCCTTGTGTGACATTTGTTGAACTGAATAGGTTGTCTTTATTTGACATATCGACAAGGTTGTAATTATTGATGATGGATGTGTTGGAGTTGTTCAACAATTTTGGTTTTCGTGTTATCCTTTTTTTGAACTAGTATGGATGATTTATTTATTGACAACGATGTTGAATCTATGGCTTTACACTGTATAGGTACTCGAATGGATGAGGGAACACTGCATTTTTGTTCCTATTTCTATTGAGTAGAGGTGCCTTGTGTAAAGGGTGTGGAGTTCTCTATGATCTGATGTTCTCTTTAAGTGGAAATTATGAAGAGGGATAATTTCCCGGTGTGGGATATTCTCTTCCTACCCTTCAATATTGTGGAACATGAAACTATCTCTAGTATCTAGTATATTTTTCCTCCCAAAGTGACAATGAAACTACGAGTCTGTGATTCATATACAACATGAAGTTGCACATATATGGTTTTCCTAAAATAACATCAAAAACTTCAAGTCGGGCCACATCACACAATACTTCCATATTTGAAATCTTTTATGCCATATGGTAGGAGACATTCCTAACTAACATGGATACCTCATTCTTGGATTAACTAATGAATGATGTATGGTTGCGGGTATGGTGTTGTCAGAAGCTCCAATATCTTAATGAATTCTAGTTAGATTAGGTTTTTTTGGATGCCAAAGTCAATAGAAAAACGTAATGGGATTCCCTTCACCCACATTTATTAGTGGAAGAGATGTTCCTCTGCCTCTAACTCTTCGAACAAACTTTTGTTGGTTCTTTTATGTTTCCAAAATAGGTGAACCAGTCAAAATATATAGTTGAAATACATACATATGTTTTATATACATATGACATGAGTGCAAATAAAAATGAATAAAAAATATAAAACACTAACAAATTTATTAAAATATATAAATATTTGGAATTTTCACATACTGTTCTATAAGTATGTGTAGTTTCATTAGAAATGGACAAGTGGAGCATATACATAATCAAGTTAAAAAAGAATGAAGCTACATAACATGATGTGTTTTCCTATAATGTATTTTGAGCCATAATGTTTCTCAATCCAAACCTAAAACCAAACCTACCAACTCATCAAACATAGAAAAGAAAAAAGGAAAGAATGCCAAAACAAATTAAATTTATGAGCTATTTCACATAAGGATCACATGCACCCCATTAGTACGCGTGCATGTTAGTAGTGTATGTGTGTTAGTAGCGATGCACATTAGTAATGTGTGTGTGTGTTAATGTTGTACACATTCTATCATATTATGTTTTCATTGTTGTATTTCATTTCTTTCTCCCCCCTCACTATATATCTATTTTTATGTATAATCCCCTTCACCCCCTCCCCTCTCTCTTCCTCTCTTCCTAATCTGCCCCCGCTCTCTTTCTCCAGCCCAACCTTTCGACAACCCCCTTACTCTCTCTCTCATCCTTTCCATAACCCCTCCTCTTTCTGAATATAAATCCTTACCTTTCCCTAACCCCTTCTCTTTATGAATATCAATCCTTACCTTTCCATAACCCATCCTCTTTCTCAATAACAATCCTTACCTTTCCCTAAACCCCCCCCTCTCTTCTCCTGTCCCTAACTCCTCCTCCCTCTTTATAAAACCACCCTATCTATCTCTCTCTCAACCCCCCATCTCTCTATGTACCCTCTTTGTTACCGTAAACTTGACCCCCTCCTCCCTCTATTTCTCTAAGCCTCCATCTCTCTCCCTCCCTCTCTCCTCTTCCCCTTATCCATATCTCTATCCATCTATGTAATCCCTAACCCTACTCCCCCTAACCATATACCCCATCACTAACCATCAACACTCCCCCCATGATCTCTCTCTCTCTCTCTCTCTCTCTCTCTCTCTCTCTCTCTCTCTCTAACTC